>JASPKZ010007857.1:0-119250 GCA_030220185.1 Diploptera punctata
TGTGTTTGTTTGGTGTTTGGTGTGTGTTTTGTTTGTGTGTGTTTGTTTGTTTGTGTGTGTTTGTGTTTGTTTGTTTGTTTGTTTGTGTGTGTGTGTTTTTTGTGTGTGTGTTTGTGTTTGTAACGCGCCTATTTCCAATAACGTTCTAGCGGCAGCAAATTTTGTTTAATCGAAACCAAATTGCATATAGCAATTAATTAAAAAAGTATGTTCGAGTTCCTTAACCAGCAAAATCGGAGCAATAGGTGCATGAGTTCATCTGAAACGAAAATTAAAAATTGCACTAGCGGCAAAAATTTTGGATGTTTCACAACGAAACTGAGTAGGCCTGTATGTGTTTAATATAAGGGAAGGTTGATATTCTGCAAAAAAGTAAACAAAATCATATGACTATAAACCCCAAAATAAAAAAAAATGACTCTAGCAACCGCCATGTTTGTTTCGTCGCAATGTGTATCATACAATTTAACTAAAACTTCAATTGTCAATGTATCCTATATATTGCTTCAATTTATTTAGTACTTTTAATAAAGTAATGTAAAAATGAATCGGTAGATATTATTTAAACTGGTGTCAAATTATACAACACTATGTAAATAGGTAATAACTTATGGTTAGCCTGTCTTTTTCTGCAATAGGACACTTATAAATAAGCCTGCGACAGAAATATAATTTATCCAGCACAAAAATAATTTTGTTTTCCGTAAACCATCAAAATGGGTCCATAAATTCGACTTGCTGAGGAATTTGCTTATTTTACTCAGTTCCAGCGTGACGCACTTTAAAAAATAAATGTATGGGAAATATAGCACCTATAAATGTGCTATGGGTGCGAAACATGGACTCTTACTTTAAGGCAGGAAAGGAGATTACAAGTATTTGAGAATAAAGTACTTAGGAAAATTTTTGGGCCAAAGAGAGATGAACAGACAGGTGAATGGAGAAGACTTCATAACAATGAGCTACATGGTCTTTGTAGGAAGCCAGATATAATAAGAACAGTTAAGTCTCGTAGACTGCGATTGGCAGGACATGCTGCACGTATGGGGAATGAAAGACTTCATGGAAGCTTCTTGTAGAAAAGCCAGAGGGAAAACGCCCAGTTGGTAGACCAAGAATGAGGTGGGAGAATAACATTAACTATGATTTGAGGGAAGTAGATTATACAGGGAATGATTTGAAAGCATTAGCTCAGGATAGGAATGTATTGAGAGCTTATGTCCGCGCGGCCATGAACCTACTGGTTCGATAGTGCCAGTGAGTAAGTAAGTAAGTATAAATGTGCTATGAGGGGGGAAATGAGAAAATATGATGTAACAGATGAAGACACCGAGTATAGAGAACGATGGAAAACTTTAATGAAGGGAAATTTGCGAATGTGTATTAAACTGATAGTTTCTAAGTACGTAGTAATGGATGTATTTCTAATCTCATGTTAATTATTAAGATTGATTGGAGAAAATCCTCAATGATGTGGAAAATTCTCAAATTCAATGAATAAATGTACTACTTACATTGTTAAGGAAGGTAAAAATTAGTTCTTTCTCCAAAACATATCCCCGACAATAAACATTATATTGGATTCCTAAGCGAAAAGAGGAAGTTCAGAATGGCGTGTTGTGAGGTCTCAAACCGACAACGACATGGAACAAGAACCAAGTTGTTCATTAGTCGTATATTCTCTGCCATGAAGTGAGTTCTTTACTTTAGTAATAATTATTGTAAAGTTTGATGATGTGTGATTAATATCGATTCTAATGGGGCTTCTGGCACTTAAACGACTTATGCTCTGTTTATTAATTGTATCGAGATATCTGCACTGCAGGTCTGCCAACCTTATAATAGAAATCCAATCATCTTCTTTGCATATGAAAGAAAATGTTTTAACTAACCTTGTTAAATGTGAAAGGGCAATTAGATAATATTACTACACTTAAATCCCATCAATCCCGATAATAAATAATTCACACAGGATCTTAATTATCGCGTGTTGATAAAGTACTTACCTACATTTTACGCCAGTGGCGTACAGTTATCCCTAAGGTAAAAGCTCCAATTGCAGTCACAATTTGAAAATTAAGACTATTTTGTTTTGGATTATTATGTTAGAGGCCTATATTGGAGCTGGAAGTCAACATATGAAACTAATATATGATCACACTTAGAAATATATTATTAAATGGGGATTTTTTTTTAATCGGAGGGCAACAGAAGAAAGGAGAAACCAAAAGAACAGTAGATTTAAGAAGTGCATGAGAGTTCGGTTTGAAGAGGATTAACAGAGAGTGATGCAGAGAATAAGGATTTAGGGAGGAGTAAAATTGTTCTATACGTTATAGGAAAACTATTGAATTATAAAGAAATTTCTAAAAATGAAAACAAGAAGAAATGGTAATTAACTTTCAACAAAACATTAGGGAATTTTTTTAAAGATATTGGAATTCAAATGCCTTGGAACAATATTTACAGATAGGAATGAGGTACAGATGAAATTAACATAGGCTCAGTTCTGGAAATGCATACTATTATGCATTGTAGAGAGGTTGAAATCTCAACTAAGTAAAGTAAAGTGATCCCACTACAGGCCTCAAGAGGCCCTTGGGGTAGTAGGAGGTTAAGGCTCCCACTTTTTCTAGGCAATTGGCACTTCATGTCAGCCGGGTTATCAGTCCTGTGTGATGGCCCCCAGAACAAGCGTATGATACTCATTTCCGTTAGAGGCTGAGTCGACCCCAGGACCATCGTGCCGCCAGAAGGTTTGGGTTAATTTAAAAATCCTAACCCCCACAGGACTCGAACCCTCGACCTTCCGGCTTGTAGCGCATTGTCTTAACCACTACGCTACGGCGCGTCCCCGAAATCTCAACTTCTCTCAACAAATTTTAAATTTAAAAAATATATATAACGGTTATTATCCCTGTTACATTATATTACTTTAAGGGAAGAAAATATCTTCTTCTTAATTGGCACTACAGTCTAATAAGGCCTCCTCAATGAGCCTTCTCCAGACATCCCTAATCCTTCCGAGGCTTCATATTTGGGTTCCTAACAAGACAGTTTTACAGGATGGGTCGTCAGCCGCATATATAACCCCCAAACTGGAGAGCCAGGGAGTTTTCTATAGAAAAAAATATGTTATGAATATTAGAGAATAAAATAAGAAAAATATTTCGACCGTAGAGACGGGCACGTGAGTAGGAAAAAATACATAAACTCTTATTAGAGCAATGGATTCTCATAAACTGCGATGATCAAGACATAAGACATGAATGGATATGATGTAGGAGAATAACATTAACCATGATTTGAGGAAGTGATTGGGAACGATTGGAAAATATTAAGTGAGAATAGAGATTGTGGAGAGCACATATCCGCGCTGCCATGAATCTCCGAGTTCGATAGTGCCAATAGGTAAGTTGGAACGTTAGTTTTAGCTGTTATTAAAGGAATTTGGATGATTTAAAAAATTACTATATTTTTAAGGTTACTGTTCCGGAGTATATACTCTTTGTCTTAAAGAAAATATGTAACATTTACTCACACTCTCATGCTAAACAAGGCGAACATCTGACAGTGTTGTAATAATGGTAAAATGCTTTTAATTAACTATTTGGACTTAGTGTTTTCCGACTTTTGTTTCATAGATAAGGGAAAAAAACTTGAAAAAACAAGTCCGGAAAACTTGTCCAGGCCGAGAATCAAACCGGGTCCGACTTGCCCCTAAACCACAATCGTGGAATTATTTGTTTAAAAATGTGTTAAATGAACTCAAATATTGAAAATTAAATACAACTTTTGTGAAAGTTTGGAATATTAACAGTAATGGAATTTATTGGCATTTTTTTCGAAAGAAAGGAAATGCATTTTCATTTGCATTGCGCACGAGTCTGCTTGGCCGTACGTGCATATTCTATTCCATGAATAAACAAAATACATACGAATATATAAACAAATACATACATGATTTCACATCTACCGTACACTCATACATAAAAGTATCATGTGTATAGATATAACAAAATATAAAAAAGTCTCACTTTCTATAATAATAAAAAAACTAGCTACAGAACAGATAAAAAAAACCCACACACAAACAAACAAACGCACGCGCGCGCTTGCACACATATCAGCGCTACCTCTGCAGACAGCAAATGCAATAAAAGAAACCTGGAATATTGTATGTATATTATGCTAAATATATTACAAACTTTTTATTTTTAAATAACAGCACTATGTATTTACTCATTTATTTAATTTATCGTTTAATTCGATTTATGAAGAAAGTAAATGAGGAATTGAATTGACTGTATGTGTTTATTTACTGTTTTTAAGAAGCAATTTTAGTTGTAAAAGAAATGTGTTGCGGGTTGCGTGTGAGGATACAAAGGGCAGGGGTCGCTGGAGTGAAATGTAATAGAGCTAAGGTTTGAAATGTTAACTGTCTGCATGGAGCTGTGTTTCGCGTAAATATACTCTTTAATTATTCCTTTCAGCTTATATCATACAATTTTGAGTTAAGTTTTAGTATTCAAGTAATTCCAATGAACTCATATTTAGCTCCTTGTCGAGACGTTTTCCAAACGTTGTAATATGCAGAATATGTTAAAACGACACACCGTACAACGAAAGAACATAACTAGGACACATTTTATAACTTCGAAAATTAAAGGAGGACGATCTAAAGTGCCAAAATCAGTAGAAGTACCATTACATAGAATTGTGCAATGTGTCTTGAGATAATGGTGTAAGAAAGGCGACCTCTACTTGTGTTTCATAAGTAAGATATATATGTTAAGATGGCAGCACTATACAGTTTCAGCATTTTTGTAGGAAAACATGTAGTAAAAGTTTCTTATTCGCGGCGGATATGTTCCGCAAATATGGCGCGAATATGGAATGGTAATTTATATGGGTATATATGGGATACGTTCCAAGGTTCCATAATAAAATAACTATTATCAAAATAAATTCAATTAATGAAACATTTTCAACCATTTATATTAAGTATTACTGTCAGCCTTAGGTAAGTGCTTAAAGAACTTGTTTTGTTTCCCCTGTTTTGCCGCTTTTATAAGGTCTTTCAATTCAGATTGATATTCAGCTTTGAATTCAGCAACAAAATTCCTCATTTTGTCTTCGGATTTCTTGATGAATAGTACTCTTGATTTATTAACGTTGAAACAGCGTCATACAGATGAAAACGACTCGCCAACACGTAAACGGTCAAACATTTATACTTTTACATTAAGCAGCAACAAAACTTTTTTCCGCTTCTGAAGTAATTTTCTTTCCTATTACTAAAAATTGTAAATTGGCAACAAAGCAGAAGAGATACATGTTATTCAATCAAAATTATTGCAACAAACGACAAGTTGAAACAATAAAATACCGATCGTGGCAGGGGCGGCATTTATCAACGGACATAGCGGCACGTGAATCACGGCGGCGGTGGCTTTTAAGAATTAACTTTAGACTTAGTGACAATAAGGTTTGTTTTACTTTATAATAATGTGTCCATTTGGTTTGAATCGCTCTTTGTAAAAGCTGCCTTGGCACGTGCCTGTAGTAAAAAAAAAGTTGTCAATGCGTTAATAAAGGATACTAATCCTTCTAATATACCGACTGGATCCGCGATTAAAGAAATTTTTAGTCGCGAATGCAGGATCTGTGTCGCGATTTTTTAACGCGCAAATAAGAGAACCGCGAATAAGGAGCTTTTAGTGTACTTATCTCCAACGTTTTATTTTGACACTTGCACATTTCAACTTTAAGGTATATAATTGAGGCGATTAGAACCAAAGATATGTGAGTTTTTCGCAAAAAACGAGTTTGATGCATAATTACATACTTGAAGCATAATTTTATTTAGTGGCAACAGGATATATGTGTGTGTGTGTTAGAAGTAGATAAAGAATGATTGATATAATAATTTTCGATACCTATGATTTTCTTATACAACTTCAACTTAAAATCTGTTTTCTGAATATTGCAACACTTCCACTTACTTCTTTGTTTGTAACCGCCTCAATTAATAAATCTGGGACGCACAGGCAAATAAAATAGAGGCAGACCGAGATCGAAATGGAGAAACGTCTTCAGGAACTGTAGTCCACTGATCCAGAGCAGCGCAGAGCCCGCAGAATGTCATTCACCGGGAACAACATTGGTATTATCATATCACATGAGTTTCTTAATGAGCTACCTCTTAAAGGAGGGTAGAGCCCTAAACGGTTCATTCATCTCAGGTAAGCTGTAGCATAATTTATTAAGGCTATACACTACAAGAAGGAAGATCACGGTTTCTATTACCGGCGTAATCACGATTTTACACAGGCCTAAACCTTCTGACGGCACAATGGTACTGGAGTCGAATCAGACTATAACACAATAGGGTTGTCACACGCGTGTTCTGCGGGTTGAGTCGGAAGGGTTAACAACCAGGCTGGCATAATGTGCCAGTGCACTAGAAAGATTGGAGTGTATGTTTAAGTGTTTTATATGGGATGATGATGAAAAGAAGAGAGCAGTTCATATCCGATGCAAGCATGCTAACTCCTAAACGTCCCCATCGTCAGACGAATCGGTATCAACAGTAGCACATCATTACATATTCTCTCTCATGTATTTCCTTTCTTTTGAAAAAATAGGCAATAAATTCCATTCATTCAAATATTCTCTCTGTCTGTCTGTCTGTTTGTCTGTCTGTCTGTATGTATGTCTGCGTGTGTGTGTCTGTCTGTCTGCGTGTGTGTGTCCGTTTGTCCGCCTGTTTTTCCGTTTGTCCGTCTGTCTGTCCGTTTGTCAGTCTGTCAGTCTGTCTGTCCGTCCGTCCGTCCGTCTGTGCGTCCGTCTGTCTGTTCGTCTGTCTGTCTGTCCGTCTGACCGTTCATCTGTCTGTCTGAGCGTTCATCTGTCTGTCCGTCTATATGTCTCTGTCTGTCTGTCTCTGTCTGTCTGTCTGTCTGTCTGTCTCTGTCTGTCTGTCTCTTTTTCTCTCTCTCTTTCTCTCTCTTTCTTTCTCTCTCTTTCTTTCTCTCTCTTTCTTTCTCTCTCTTTCTTTCTCTCTCTTTCTTTCTCTCTCTCTTTCTCTCTCTCTTTCTCTTTCTTTCTTTCTCTCTCTCTTTCTCTCTCTTTCTCTCTCTTTCTCTCTCTTTCTATCTCTCTCCATTTCACTCTTCCTCTCTCTCCTTTCTCTCGTCTGCTTTTCTCTCTCTCATTCTCTCTCTCCTCTCTCCTCGCCTCTCTCCCTCTCTCTCTCCCTCTCTCTTTCTCTTTCTCTCTCTCTTTCTCTCTTTCTCTCTCTCTTTCTCTGTTTCTCTCTCTTTCTCTCTCTTTCCTTCTCTCTCTTTCTCTCTCCCTTACTCTCTCTTTCTCTCTCTCTCTTTCTCTCTCTCTCTTCTCTCTCTCTCTCTCTCTCTCTCTCCACCCGTCCCCCCCTCCTTCTCTCCCTCTGTCTCTTCTTCTCCAGTTTAGTTTCGATGACATATTCGATACAATTAAAATATACAAAGTTTTAAACAACACGCACACACACGACAGATTAAATGCTTAATATTTAAATATAAACGAAGGCATGAAGAACGACTGGTAAAAACCATCAGAGTCACATTATGCTAATTTTCCTGTATTTAACTTTTAGGGTAATACATTTATAATCTTACAATAATGTTAATAATTAATTATTAAAAACAATGCAAACAACTAATTTTATTAGAGATGAAGTAAAGATAACTAAATAGGGAAATGACACTACAGAATCTTTTCTTTAAAAAATGGATCCTTTAACTGTGTGCAATAATTTTTCCGATGTGTCTTGAACGCGCGGCAGCCAGTAAAGTTTCATGTGTATAATCACTCAATTCAAGCGCGTGGGTTTGTGAACATCAATTTACCATTTTCCCAGAAGATGTTTAAAATTGACCCCTTATACTCACATATGTCACTGACATACTTTAAGAAAGTTATAGATGAACAAATTCGTCTAGTGAAATTGTAATATCTATGAGGCAAAACGTCCACCGCTGTGGTTTCGAGATAGCGTGCTGCCTTGTCACGCAGCGAGCTCGGGTTCGATTCCCGGTCGGTACAGGCTCCTGGGTGAGTTTTTTTTTGGGTTTTTCCTCACCTGTAAGACAAATGTCAGGAAGCTTAGAGTCCAACGGTACCCAAAAATCATCCGACTATCATCATCATCCTTATCATTATTATCATCATCCTACACCGATGTGGAAAGCAACGGGAAGCTACCACACGTGTAATTCCCTAATAAAGCTGCAAAGCATTAAAATGTGTTGATTGCTGTGAAAGACCTGCCCTCGGGCAGAATTACTACGGAATGGAATGAGGAAAAAAATACATTTAGCGATTTTAGTGGACTGAATTCTGTACCTTCTAAATGATCCTTGTTCGGCATATTTTAAATCAAACATAAATATTAAATACATTGTGATACGAGATATAGTCTATTATTTACATAAATTTATAATGTTTCAACCTTTAATATCCAAATATGGATTGTAATCTCTCCCTATATCCAATAATCTACCTGTCTAGCTCCCTGCCTGTCTGCTACTTTTATATACTGATTGTATTTGTAGTAGAATTTGGTAGATTTAATTTGTAATGATATTATGAAATGAATGACTCCTGGTAATGCAATTCTTACGTAACATGTCTTGAGCGTGGAAAACACCAAAAACGCTTGTCAAATTGACAAACTTCACGATTCGATCTCGGAATCTGTCGAATACGTGTACTTTAACTTTCTCGTCTAAGCAGATTAACTGTATGTGATTCATGTTTTTTATGACGCGAAATGGTTAGATGCCCCTTGGCCTATAAGGTTGTGGTCTCATATCCACATGCGTTTATCACACAAGTATATGATCATCCAGCCGTTATATGGGTGACTTGTGGTAAGCATTTTGGATTTACCAGCCGTTAAATCAGTTTTTTTTTTTTCAACCTGGAGCCGCAACACTTAGAGTTGTCCACCACATGTTGCTGGGTTGGCAGCAATCCCATACTGGACGAGTTTCCATTAGAAAATTTATTCCCCATGAGTGCTTGAAACATCGCATTTTCTGTGATTTTGGAAACAGTTGTGATATCTTAAATAACTCTGCAATGACATAAGATAGGATTCATGCTATCAGCCTGAATGTTTACATAAATACCTGAATATTTTTTTTACACGCTTTATATTAGCTTGATCTGTAGCTATGTAACGGAATCTTTTAACGCGATTTTCACTTAAAATCATTGGATCGACTTGAAACGTTGTATACTTGTAAAGGACTAATGACAATACAATAATTTTAATTAAGAGAAGATATGTTATATCCGTAATTTTGTGTGAGAACCAGGACTAGCCGATTTTACTCCAAAACAAACGCTACAGTTTACACTAGGTACTGCGCGGAGTAGAGAGAGAGGTGGGGAACAGTATGCGATCCTTCACAGTATTGTCCGATTACTATACAACTGTTTAATACATTCAGGGAGTAACATTCATTTCAATGTTGATACACGTATAACATATATTGATGGACTTACAAAGTGTGCATTGGTTTATGTTTGTTTCTCTGTGTTTGTTAGCATCAAAAATACTGCATAATACAATCAATTAAACTACAGTTTATATATATTCCAATTCAGATTCTATCCCCCTTAAAATAAAACGTTATAGTTGCAATTTAAAGTCTTAGATCCCCTATAAATTTTACAAACCAATGCACCATACCAGGGGAGTATTTATAATTATTTAGTTACTTTATTATCGGCCGCGATGGACTAGTGGTTATGTTCCGAGAGACGCGTGTTCAAACCAGGCCGTGGTCGATGGATTTTTTGGTGAAAAAATCCAAAGACAAAGTCTTCCGGGAGAGACTTTAAGCTGTGAGTCCTGAGTTTGAAGATTTTCAGGCTCGTTGAAAAACCGCAAGCCTGAATAGAAAAAGCCTCTGCGCAAAATTTAACTGATCTTCGCCCATCCAAGTATTATCTTAGTTGTCTATCAGATGTCTCATTGAGGCGATGTGCTAACCACATGTCACTCGATATATATAGGTAAATAAGCGTAACTAAATTAAACTTGGTTAAGAAACTCCCACTGGGGAGCACTCGTGTTCTCACGAGGAACGAATGAGGTGTAGTCAGTCAATTACTCTATTATACAATTATAATTGCCTGCTGAATTATAAATTACACTGGTCAACATGATTTTTCTCTCATGAGTAGCAATAGTTGTACTTAATGCAGTTTTTTTATCGTGTTTTCAAATATGTATTCGGAATTTCTCCATCATCCACAGTTTTTTTATTTCAATTTCAATTAATGGATTTAAATAATTATTTTTAATAAACGTTTTTTCGTCCATTTGTCCATTGTAAATAAAACCAAATGAGCTAACTCAGGAGATTTCAGCTATGGAAAAGAGATATCAAGGCAAGTGGAATCCTAATCTGCTGGCCGATTATTGTTGGACCATCAAGAGGGATGATCCACAGGCGAAATAGGCCTATAGCAGAAAATCTTTATTTTTTTACTTTCTAGGTGAGTCCGAATGTTCGAATAATGTGTAGTTACGAATGTAGAAAATATTATAGTGTTTGAAATTATAAATTCCTGTCTCTCGGAAACCTTGCTTCGCGGAGAAAACCCGATATCATATTAAATTCAGGAGAAAAAATACTATCAGAATCACATATTTTTCTTTCTGAAACAAAAAAAAAAGTTTCTTTTTGTTGCCTAGTGTTAGTTGCAGCACCTACGTATACCTGGCCTCGTCTTGACATTGTGGGTTCCTATTGCTCCCGACACTCGTCCATGCAAGGTTGTTTACGTCAAGTTGTCCTGCACTTGGAAGGGTTCAGTGTAAGATCCGCTAGTCCTGAAGGGAACTCTCATAGTTAATTTAATTAAAATTAAAATATAGTAATCTTGCTGCAGGTCTTGGCAGGCCTTTGGGGTAGTAGGAAGTTAAGGTTCACTTCTTTCTAGGCAATTGACTCTAGATGTCTCCGGGTTATCAACCCTGCGTGGTGTCCGCTTTTTAACATTTCCGCTAAAGGTTAAGCCGACCACAGGTCATAGAACAGCCACAAAGTATGTATCAGTTTAAAAAGCTTTATCTCCATCGGGGATAGAGTGCGCGACACTCACGACTTTCCGGCTTATAGCGAATTCTACAACTTAAATTCCTGCGTTATTAGACCTTCAAGATAATTGGATATTTGTGTTCACAGATATTAAGTTGTTAGATATTAAATAGCCGCGAAGACCTATTTAACTGAAAAATGCTCTCTTCTTAAGAATTAACAAGAAATAAACATGTATGATTCAGAATGAATTACGGTCCGGGGTTACAAACTTTTTTATAGTCCGCAGACGTCTTGGGAGATTATTACGATATACTTTACTGAAGCAACAGTTAGTACCATTCCACGAGCAGAAGATGGAACATATGTTCCAAAGGGCCTCCTGGATATTTTACATCATTTTATTTAGTTGAGGACGACAGAGATATCGGGTACTAATGTTATGTTTTTAACTTTTATACTTCACTTATTTCGGCCGTTTCGACTTAATTACTTATTTCCTCTGACCATAGATATATTTTTAATATAAAATTAATAATTTGTTAGCTAATAATCCATAATTCGTCATATTTTAGATTAGATTAGAACAACGGGCTCGGGTATTTGAGAATAAAGTTCTTACATTTTTTTTTGGACCAAAGAGAGATGAGCTGGCAGGAGAATGGAGAAGACTACATAACAATGAGCTACATTATCTTTAGGAATTCATATATAATAACAGTTAAGTCTCGTTGACTGGGATGGCAGGACATGCGGTACGAATGGGGGAATAAAGAGGGCATGGAAGTATCTTGTAGAAAAACTAGAGGGAAAAGCCTTTACTAGACCAAGAATGAAGTGGGAGAATAACATTAATCAGGATTTGAGGGAAGTAGATTATACAGGGGATGATTGGAAAACGTTAGATTAGGATAGGGATGTGGAAAGCTAATAACTGCGCGGCCATAAACCCACCCGTTCGATAGTGCTAGTGAATTAGTTTAGTTATTTATGGACTCGGACTATTATGCCCATAATTCGGCAACCTTTGCTTAGGTTCATGTATTTTGGGACCCATCATTGTTATGAGTGAATGAAAATTAAATATATTCTACGGTGTTATATAAACTGGTTTCGACACATCAGGCATTCACACACGTCTCATATCGCCATTTTCTGGCTGGGCCCAAGGCCTCGATGAGGGGCTACAACCCTCCCTTTGGCCCTATTCTGCTCCAATTTGTTACATAGGCTCAGAATGGTGAAAAATACACGAATGTGTCAATTTGATTCACCACAACCACATGTCTTACTGGCGTTTGCCAGATCTGCAATGATATGAACGTGTGAAAAAATTGAAAGAGATTTAGAATATAATTACTTAGCCTGGTGGAGTTAAGGCTGTGTGGCCTTATCTTCCACTCTCCAGGATAAATATATGATACATTTAAATACAAAAAATTGCAATAATAGTGCATGCTAAACCATTAATTATTTATCTGGTCAAACTGAACAATAATGAAAATAATATCTAATAATAAAACTAAATAGAATATTAAAATTAAACTAATGGAAGAATATTTACTCATAGGAATAACAGCTCGAATCGACTATACATAAAAATAAAAGAAGAAAATATATACAAAGAAAGTAAGAAACTCTAATGAATTAATCTATCGCTTATATATAAGACATTAGGTAGATACATATTGACATACCTTAATTTATTTATATACAGATTTTTAATGTTTATACATATTTCTGTGCCTAAAGTTTTATTTTGCTTCTCCACTCGTCCCTATCCATCTTAATACTATTTTTATTAAATAATGAAAAAACAAATAGTTAAAAAAGTAATGTTAGTGAGATGTTTCTGCAAATAATTTCATTTTCAATTTGTTTCTGGAAATAAAATTATTAACAGAAACATCTCACTATTATTACTTTTTAACTATTAATATTTTTTTTATTATGTAATAACAATAGTATTAAAATTTGTCAATATATTTACCTATTGTCTTATATTGTTAAATTAAGATTAAATGAAACAATAGTGGAGGTGAGAGAAATGGAGAATGTTGGTGGGAAGAAATTCTGGAAAGAGCAGAACCCCGAGGAAACCTCGAAATATCCCGGTAAGGCCCACTAGTAATGCCCTTCCTGTATATACTCAAAGATCCTAGATAGTAAACTGTTTACAAATTACCTTATTGCTGGCTAACTTTCCTACAAACTATTTTCAAACTTTCCTAGAAATTTGTTCAGAATAACAATTAAAATACTTAGCACGTATTATTCGCGAAATTTAATAAAAAATGATATACAGAAGATCGTACATGTGCATCATTAACAGTCTTCTAGTGTCGGAAATTCTCTCGTATATTTTTAAATTTCTCTGTAATGTATTTTAAAACAGGCTGTGGAAAAAATAAAGTACGTTTTTTTTTACTTCTTCATGACTCTTAATAAGAGGGTCTGGCATGTGTTGAAAATGTTGCTAAAACTTTGGCCGAATATCTTATTTAACATCAGACTCAAAGTCCACGTGACCTGCAGTAATGAAGCGATTACAAAAATCTCATCCACCTGAAAGCCAGTAATTTCTCCAAAACATCGGAAATTGTGTGGGGTGCCTGCTAAACCAGTCTATGTAACATCTGCAATACGTATGTATGCTTTTTCATACCCCCCATTAAATAAATTCATCGAGAAATTTCCAAAAGCAGCTGCGATTGAAACCTCTACTGTCAGTCACTAGTCATAAAGGTATTTCATACGGTTAGCGTGATGCGATCCTTAAGGGAAATTGGCTGTCGAAGAGAGATAAAAGTAGTTTGTAATGACTATTTAACTCATGCCCCAAATGGGAGTCAATGACCAATCACATTTCAATATTTCAATGATTTTTAATTTACAACCAATCACAGTCGTTTTTCACCTCGATTATATCGGTTTAATTTTATCACTGTAAAATGAAGCTCCTCTTTTTAACATTCTGAATAGGTCATAGCATTATTGTACAGTTACACCATGTGGCTACCAGATTGTATATATTGTGCACGAATGTAACCTTATCGTGATTGCGCATGAGCTATATGTTGACATTCATACACTATACATACAATCTGGTAGTCGTATTTCTTGGAGAGTTAGTCACTGCAAAATAATGCTATGGCCTATTCAGAATGTTAAAAAGGAGCTGTTTTCTTTATGATGATAAACTTTAGTTGGTAAATTCTAGGCGAAACACGACTGTGATTGGTAGTAAATAAAAAATCATTGAAATGCGATTATTCATTGACTCCCATTTGGGGCATTAGTTAAATAGTCTAAATAAATTCACTCCTCACTTCGTGAGTCGTGAATTTATCGATAATGTGGAAATCACTCGTGGCATTACTTATGAAAAAAATTATACCACTCATTACATTTATCTGACATTAATATTTGTTATGTTAATACTTATAGTGTGTATGTATGTATGTGTGTGTGCGTGTGTGTGTGTGTGTGTGTGTGTGTGTTTGTGTGGTTGTGTGGTTGTGTGGTTGTGTGGTTGTGTGTGTTTGTGTGTGTTTGTGTGTATTTGTGTGTGTTTGTGTGTGTTTGTGTGTGTTTGTGTGTGTTTGTGTGTGTTTGTGTGTGTTTGTGTGTGTTTGTGTGTGTTTGTGTGTGTTTGTGTGTGTTTGTGTGTGTTTGTGTGTGTTTGTGTGTGTTTGTGTGTGTTCGTGTGTGTTTGTGTGAATTTGTGGGTGTTGTGTGTTTGTGTGTATTTGTGTGTGTTTGTGTGTATTTGTGTGTGTTTGTGTGTTTGTGTGTGTGTGTGTTTGTGTGTGTTTGTGTGCGTGCGCGCGTGCATGCGTGCGCGAAATAGCATCATTTCCGGACATTGTTCCTTATTAAAAATGATCAACATCTCTATATATACCAACTCACCTCCGTTGTCGGTGTTTTTTGCAACATTCTGTATATTTATGTATTTATTTATTTACTTATTTATTTATTTTTTTTTATTTATTCATTTATTCATTTATTTATTTATTTATTTATTTATTTATTTATTTATTTATTTATTTATTTATTTATTTACTTTTCATTTATCTAAGACCATTCACTATGAACAAATGTTTAAATAACACTGGTCAACATGATTTTTGTCTCATGAGTACCAATAGTTATACTTAACGCAGTTTTTTATCGTGTTTTCAAGTATGTATTTGGAATTTTTCCATCGCCCACATTTTGTTTATTTCAATTTCAATTAATGGATTTAAATAATTGTTTTTAATAAACGTTTTTTCGTCCATTTGTCCATTGTAAAATAAAACCAATTGAGCTAACTCAGGAGATTTCAACTATGGAAAAGAGATATCAAGGCATATGGAACCCTAATATGCTGGCCAATTATTGTTGGGTCATCAAGAGGGATGCTCCACAGGCGAAATATAGCAGAAAATCGTCATTTCTTACTTTCTAGGCGAGTCCGAATGTTCGAATATTGTATAGTTACGAGTGTAGAAAATATTAAAGTGTTCGAAATTATAAATTCTTGTCTCTCGGAAACCCTGCGTGATGGTGAATACCCGATATCATATTTGAATTCAGGAGAAAAAATACTATCAGAATCACATATTTTTCTTTCTGAGACAAAAAAAAAGTTTATTTTTTGTTGCTCAGTGTAATTGAACAAAAATTATTTTTTCAAAAAAAAAAATACTTTTTCAAACTATTGGTACTGTTTTGTCAGGAACTACTTGAAGTAGAACTATGGTATTACATAAAGTCAATAAAAATCCAAATTACCAATTTTAAAAGTTAGAAGAGTCAACGCGTTTCAGTAGCGACGCTACCTAATATTAAGTCTTGATGTTGGTAGAGTCGCTACTGAAACGCGTTGACTCTTTTAACTTTTTTAATTGGTGATTTGGGTTTTTATTGACTTTATGTGATGCAAGTTTATCACCAAGAAGATCCTATTTATTAAATAGAACTATGGTATTTTCAAAGCTCTTCACTCACTATGGGACGAAGTTCCTGTAGCAGATTCAAAAAATTCCACTTTTTTATGTATTACATAATTATGAAAAATATACTTACATGGATTAAAGTCTCTGTGCTATGTTTGTGTTGTACTGCCATTCGTTGTTGCATTCTATTTGAAAACCAGGACAGTATTTATTATTATTATTATTTATTATTATTATTATTATTATTATTACATCATCATTATTATCATCATTATTAACTAACCTAATTGTATACTATCGAAACAGAAGTGCATGGCCATGCAGACCTATTCTGTCCATAGGCCTACGTCCCTTTTCCGGGTTAGTATTTTCCAATCATCTCCTGTATAATTTACTTGCTTCAAACCACGGTTAATGTTAATCTACCTTCCTATTATTACTATGATTATTATTATTATCATTATTATTATTATTATTATTATTATTATTATTATTATTATTATTACTGTTAGGCTATTATTATTGAGCTCGCCCTACCGTAATTGGTTAAGAATATACCCTACAAGCTGAAATGCCGTAGGTTCGATCTTGATGGAGTCCTGAATACCAGAGGTAAGCACGGATGGGGGGGGATAAAGGTCAATGTCTAAAAGGGTAGGTGCCTTAATTTCCTTATACACTAATGGCCTCTCAACGCATATAGTAGGCTTACTTTACCTTTACTAGTACTATTATTATTACTATATTATTTTAATTAAATATAAATATATCATTGTGTAAAGTGTTTAATTTAAGTCTATAGTGAAAGTAAGGTAATTAAATTGAAGCGTAAAGACGTGTACTAAATCAATTTAAAAATACAATTTATTGTTTTGTCCAGATTTTTGTAAGATCAATGGAAATAGGAAGATAATTGTTTGAAATTGTCGCTATAAACCAAGTTTTATTTTCCCTAAGTGAGGTAAACTTGTTGAAGATGCATAGTATATATATGTTGTTTATGTTGGCTATAAAACGAACGACTGTAACAATTTGTTTATAAAACCCAATTCACAATGACACGAGGGCAATATTTGCTCGTTTGTTTTAATAAACTGTCTGATCTTTCTCCATACAATATCGCTACTCTTTATAACACTCTCTTCTGTTATAATTTTGCGCCTCAATTCACATTTCTCAGTTTATATCTTCTTAAGTAAATGATATTTTATATTGCTCTATTGTTATTTCGATTTTATGAGATTGCTGTATTATATTTTATGAATTTATTAGATATATACAGAATAGACATTACATAAATGTCCAGATTTTAAGCAAAAATTCTTCTATGAATTATAATTTTTTTTTTTTTTAGTTTTTGGAGCTAAACATAACTCCATGGAGCGTCAGGCCTAGAAGGCCCTTGCCTACCAGCAGGCTGTTGGCTTCGCAATCACATGTGCTAATCATATTAGTAGACGATCATCAAGCCAGTGTAGGGGTGACATGTGGTCAGCATATAGGGTCCCCCAGCCGTTACAGCTGGTATTCTCAACCTGGAGCCGCTACGCAAATTCCTCATGATGCTGGGTGGGCACCGGTCGCATACTGGCCGGAATTCCATGAGATATGTCTTCCCCCATGGAAACTCGAACAAGCGCAAGTCCCGTATCTTAGCGCCAGGGCATCTTGCCTTAACCACTCGACTACGGCGTGAGACATTTTGGACTTCAATTGAACGATTTTTCAAAGGTAAAATATGTTGAATACAAATAAATCCACGTATTAACTTTATAATCATTATTACTTATATATTTTTCACGCAGTTTTACAATCGATTAAATGAAGTAAGTTAATATATTTAGTAAAGCATCAAACTATTTATACATATTTTTCTCTACAAGGGCAAGTTCTTTACTCCAAACTCAATTTTTCATTTCTTCTCTCCGTTATGCTTCTCTCTTCAAGTATGCTTATGATAACATGTTTTACGCTATGAATTGAATATACCGTATGGTGACGCCTGAAGTACAATATTAAATACGAGAAGACACTTGTCTACAAGTGAAGGAAATGTTGTAGAAGTTGCGCAAATACCTAACTAACTAACTCACTGGCACTATCGAACCCGCAGGTTCATGGCCGTGCGGACATAAGCTCTCCGCACATCCCTAACCTGAGCTAATGTTTTCCAATCATCCCCTGTATAATCTACTTCCTTCAATCATGGTTAATGTTATTTTTCCATCTCATACTTGGTCTACCAACTGGGCGTTTTCCTTATGGTTTTCCTAAAAGAAGCTTTAATGCCCCTCTTTCGTTCCCTATTCGTACATCGTAGTCTACGAGACTTTACTGTTCTAGGAACAGTAATTACAAGCAGTAATGTGCTACGGAAACAAAATAAACATAGGCTTAACTCTGGAAACTCATGCTATTATTTTATTACAGTGACTCTTGATATCCCAACTTCTCTAAAAGGTTTTAAACTAAATATTTAAGAAATGGCGATTCTTTCAGATACATTATGTGGATGCGAAACGTGGTCTCTTACTTTAAGATAATATAAAAGATTATGAATATTTGAGAATGAAGTGATTTTCCCCTCAGGGGTCCTCATCTAGGGGATATGTGGATGGCGACCACAAGGTGTCCAAGCTGTGCAAAACATTTCTTCCACTTACTTGTGTTTTGCACACTTTTAACTTTACTATATAACCTCTCTTGGTTAACTCTTGTTTTTTCGACCCCAATGCTATTAGGGCATCCGAGGGCTAGGGAGTCTTTCCTTTCTTCCATTTCTTCTTTCCTTTATTTTCTTTTCTTCTCCAGAAAAGCCTGGCCAGAGGCTATAAGATGGCAGCCCCATCACTGGTCTTGCCTTCCTTTGGCCAGTAACCAATCGAAGGGACTATTATTATGCTTTCAAGTCTTATACGAGAATTTCCCTCAAACGCTGGAGGGAAAATTTTCTATAGGATCGTAACAGGCCTTGGCCTAATACTTGGAAGGAAGAAGAAGAAGAAGGAATTATTTTTTACCAATAAAAGGCAAAGATATATATGCATATGACTGCAGAAGATTCATAATAGTGAGCTATACTGATTTTATGGGAAACGAGATCTAATAAGAACAATTAAGTATCTTTAACTGCGATGTGTGAGATATGTGGAACAAATGGAGAATGAAAGGAGGGCATAAAAAATACTTGTGGATAACAAGCATGAAGCGCCCAATAGGTAAGTCAATAATTAGCTGGGAAAATAACGTTGACAATGATTTCAGGGAAGTGAATTACACAAGGGGTAATTGAATTTTTTTTTTTCGTGTTGAGACTTGAAAGTAGTTTTGAAGTTCCTTAGGACAGGTTACTGGCCCGACGCTAAGTAGGCCTAGTCCAGTGGTAGGGCTGCTACAGAAAACAAATGCAGCCAAGAGATCAAAACTCTTAAATATATTGGAAGACAGAAATATACCAAATTTACTTCGGCAGAACATACAAAATATTTACAAAGACAACACCATAAAGATTAAATTAAATAACAGATTTTCTGAAGAAGGAATTATAAATCGTGGTGTGAGACAAGGCTGCCCCCTATCCCCAACACTCTTCGCAATTTATATCAATGAAGTAATATGTTGCTGGAACAAAAAATATAAATTTGGAATAAGAATATCAGAAAATAGAAAATTAAACATCATATTGTTTGCAGATGACCAAATAATAATAGCAAATTCCAAGATAATCTACAGAAAGGTCTGTATGAACTTAACAAAATTACAGAAGAATATGGATTAAAGATATCTACAGAAAAAACAAAAATTATGGCATTTCAAGGTGTAGATCCTGTCAGAAGTAAAATTGTACTGGACAATAAAATTTTGGAGCAGGTGAATAATTTTACATATCTAGGATGCAATATCTCATATGAAGAAGAAAAAGATGTAAATGCAAAAATATCCAAAATTTTAAACAATTTTAGGGTTAATAAATTCTATCTTCAAGCCACAGTTAGTCCAAAAGCATTCTAGGCTGAAAGTGTATAAAACACTGGCTCTTCCAACTCTTTTGTATGGTAGCGAAGTATGGACGTTGAAACAGAAGGATATACAGAGACTTAGTTCTGCTGAAATGAGATATCTTCGGAGGACTGCAGGATACACACTACTAGATCACAAAAAGAATGACATCTTGGAAGAATTACACATGGAATCTTTAGAAAACAAAATTTCTGATTATAAGTCAAGATGGATGCAACATGTTCATCGAATGGAAGATCACAGAATACCCAAACAAATGTTAAGATATCAACCTGCAGGAAGAAGAAGACCAGGACGTCCACTCAAAAGACTTTTGGATGGTGTTTCTCTTGAGGCCGAAACAGGTCAACAAATGGCCTAAATTCGTGAATGTACTATGATGATGATGATGTAATTGAAAAATACTATCTCAGTATAGGGATGTATTAGAGAACTTACGTTTGCGCTGTCATAAACCTCCAGTTTCAATAGTACCAGTCAGTTTTTTATCATAAGTAATGCCACGTGTGATTTCCAAATTATCGATAAATTCACGACTCATGAAGTGAGGAGTGAATTTATCTAGAGAATTTGGAAATCAAGAGTGGCATTTGTTACGACTATTTAGCGAATAAAATTACTTACAAATCATTATTTAAATATAGTTATTTTAAAATATTTATATATTTAATGTAAACGGCGATGTTTGAAAACAAATGAGAAACGTGTTTCACTAGTTCATCATTGCAAACCAGATCATATTATTTATTGCCAAATGATCGCAATATTGTAAGAATGCACCCTAATGGAAAAAAATGAAACACATCAAACTGAATATTAATTAATTTCTGATGTCCTATGATGTAAATATGCGAATTATATTTTTCTGGAACGTTATTACCTGGAAAAAATACTTTTAAGAAAGTGCAAATAGGGTTTTTTTTTGTGGTATAATCAATTGCTACAAATGTTTTTATAGTATCTCCCGCAACCACGTTCTGGTTACATTCGTTCACTATACGAGTATATACAATCTGGTAGCCACATGTAGTCACTGCAAAATAATGATTTGACCTATCCAGAATGTTAAAAAGGAGGTGCTTGATTTTACAGTGACAAAATTAAACTGATAAAATCGAGGTGAATAACGACTGTGATTGGTTGTAAATCAAAAATCATTGAGTGTGATTGACTCCCATTTGGGGCATGAGTTAAATAGTCATCTTATACATAGTCCTTCCAGGATATTGTATTCCATCTACTGTTTCTTCGAGTGTATTTTTCAACAGACAATTTCTTCTTAGCCATTGACTCAAGCCAATTAGTTTTTGTCTTGTCATTCCCATCACCATTGAAAATGTTTTATATCCCACAGAGTTCTGAATCAAAATGTTATTTAACTAAGGGTCAATCACTTTCAATATTTAATTCCAAAATTAATTGATGTCTCAAGTTCCACACAATGAAAATATTAACTGCATAACAACTATATTCAGCATTTTGTAAAAACATATAAATATTCACCTAGGAAGTTTTACTTATTTAATTTTATTTCATATTATTTTATTTTATTTTATTTTATTAAATGTTTTGTTTGAAATTAGCTAATATTAGACAAAATTCCCAATGACATTTGTTTAATCTATATTTTAATAATATTTTTAAATTGTAATAAGTAGGCCCACGTATTTTTTTATAATTTTACTATTTGCTGGTTGAGTGGAAGAGAAGGTCTTTTGGCCTTAACTCTGTCAGTTAAAATAAAGCATTATTATTATTATTATTATTATTATTATTATTATTATTATTATTTATTTTGTATTATTATTATTTATTTTGTATTATTATTATTATTATTATTTATTTTGTATTATTATTATTATTATTATTATTTATTTTATTATTATTATTATTAGTATTATTTAACAATTTAACAGGTGAAGCCATTAGCGTCGCAATTCAGATCTGGGTGTAAAATAGTCGAAATATTTTGTTCAGTGGCGTCTATTTTTTCAGGCTTGAAGTTATTTTACGCGCCGTAATTCTACATGGGACCCATCGCTTTAGTTCGCTTCTTGACGAAACCGAACTCAGGTTTTACACTCCCTGAAAAATCGATCTACCCCGGTCGGGTTTAAACCCGCGAACCTCAGAAGCAGATTCGAGCATGGGAAAACTGGTAGATCGGAACGGACAGTTGTGGAATATTTGTTTGTTGTTTTACAGAGCCTTTTTTCCCAATTTTCCCCACTAATATAGGCGTCGTCTGGAGCAACAAATAACGCATGTACGTTAAGTTCTCGAGAGAGTTTAATCTAAAATGTCTTCCCAGGTTCTTTCATATAGAGGACTTGAAATTGCAGTCATTGCTGAAAGTTCATTTCATGTAATCATGAGGAATGTATAATATACAAAATTGATATCTCAAGTTCCAATAAAAAAATAATATCGGTTGATTCATTCTAAACCTGAACTAGTGCACAGGTATGCATGATTCTAGAGTTTCCTGCAAAATATGTCTAATTTGCTGAATTTGGTGTGCTGATTGCAAAACTGCAATCCGTTTATTTATAGCACGTACCATTTGCTTTACAATTAGCAATTATATATAAAGCTATAATGTAGTTCTATGCATAAATATTGTACCATGGAGTCACCAATATGCAGTGTCTGTAGTTAGAGAATCATCTTTGCACTTGTAGATAAATTTCATGATAACTGCATTCACGAGAGGGTATCCCTCCATATCCTCGTTCTTATGAGGAGAATAATGTGCGAATTGTCTTCACTTCGAAACAATGCTTGTCACCAACATATTATGTTGTGTATTATAATTTATTTCTGGAAATGAAGTTATAAATCTTCTCAAAACATTCATCTTAATAAAGTTTGTGCATTTGGAATGTAAGATGAAAAATTTCGTTTTGAACTATTATTATATCCTTGCCTTTAATTTTGTTATATGACTAACTTATTGCCATATTTAATCCGTACGTTCATGGCCGCGCGGACATAAACTGTCCATACATCCCTACCCCAAGTTAAAGTTTTCCAATCTTTCCCTGTATAATTTACCTCCCTCGAATCACATTATGCCTCATTCTTGGCATACCTACTGGGCGTTCTCCCTCTGGTTTTCCTATGACAAATTACCAAGCCCATTCGTGCCATATGTTTTGCCCAGCGCTGTCTACGAGATTTAACTGTTTTTATTACATGTGGCTTCCCACGTCGCTCATTGTTAATTATGTTCCCCATTTATAATTGATCTGATCAGACCGCAATAGAACTTAATCAAGAAAAATATGTCACAAATATAGACCCCATTACAATTGAATAATTTAATAACATTTTGGAGACTTTTAAAAATAGAAAAACTTCAGGAATTGATTAAATTAATGTCGAATTAATTAAATATGCATCAGATAGAGTTAAAACAAGAATATGTTATATATTTAATATACGCTGGTACACTTTAACAAATCCCGCAAGAATGGAATATAGCAGTAGTGAAACCAATATTTAAGGAAGGAAATAGGAAATATTTAAATAATTACAGGGGTATATGTCTATTGAATACAGCCTATAAACTTTCTGCAAAAATAATAACGGGAAGATTAAACAAATTAACAGAAGTATTGCTGAATGAGAATCAACATGGATTTAGAAAAGGACGATCGTGTTCGGATTGTGTTTTTATAATGAAACAATTAATTCAACAAAGAAGAGAATTTAATTTGGGAACGCATTTGCTGTTTGTGGACTATATTAAAGTGTTCGATAATGTATTAAGAGGAAAACTCTGGACAATAATGACAGGAAAAGGATACCCAAAACTTATGATAATTATGATTAAAACAATGTGACAAAGATATAGCAATTGCTATAGACAATGGTAATTCCACAAACTTCAAAATAGAAAAAATAAATTTAGGGGTAAGACAGGGCTGTCCTCTCTCGCCGACTTTATTTAATATAATTATATTTGGACGCAGATGTCACAGAATGGCAACCACAGCTAAGTAAACATTTTAAACTAGGAACTACCATTGTAGACACAATTATGTTTGCAGACGATCAGGTCATATGTGCTGAATCAAAAAATCAATTACAAAATACCACCCTACTGCTCAAGAAAACCATGGATAAATATAATCTCAAGATTTTAACGAAGAAAACAAAAACAGTGGCCTTTCGGGGAAAATGTGCAGTTTGATCGAAAATAGTTTTGAACGATGAAATTATCGAACAAGTACAGAGTTTTAAATATTTAGGATGTCGCATATCTTACAATTGGGAAAATGATATTCACTACTCAAAACAATAAGAGGAACACTATGAAATATGCAAATATTTTTTTCATTGGATGAAGGTACAAACATGAAATTAATAAAGTACATTATTTGTGGTTATTTATTTATTTATTTATTTATTTATTTATTGCTTATGTCAGTAAAAACAAATGAATAACGCTGACAATTAACTTTTCAAATAATTCCGCTATGTAAGCAATTGAATATTGTGCTTATTTTTCAAAGTTAAACACTCGTTATATAGAGTTAGTATCGTGTATGGCCTCCACGACATTCGATGACACTTTTGCACCTTCGTGGCATGCTCCCAATAAGATTCTGGATTTCCTCTTGCGGGATATTCTCCCATTCCTCCTTCAGAGCATCTCCAAGTTGCTGCAGAATTTGTGGAGCTTGATGTCGGTTCCTGACCTTCCTGTCTAGAAGATCCCACAAGTGTTCAATAGGGTTGAGGTCTGGGCTGACCGCTGGCCACTCAATTACCTCAATTTCATTCCTCCTCAGGAAATCCCTGGTGACAGCCGCAGAATGTGCCCTGGCATTATCCTGCATAAACAGAAATCCAGGGCCTACTCCAATGGCAGCAGGTACTACATGCTCTTCCAGAACGTGCTCGATATACCGGACAGCATTCAGTCGCTGGGGAACAAGTACAAGGTCCGTACGATTGTTGTACATAACTCCGGCCCACACCATTATGGAACCTCCTCCGAATCTATCAATTTCCTGTACAGCCTCTGCAGAAAATCTTTCTCCTGGCCGTCCCCACACCCTCAATCGACCATCACAACGTGTAAGACGATACCTGGATTCGTCCGAGAAGAGCACAGACTCCCACTGGTTCAGGTTCCAATCACCATGGTTTTCAGCATACGTACGTCTTGCTGCCTTATGCCCATTTGTTAAGCGTGGTTTTTTAACGGGCCTTTTTGGACGAATATTCTCTTTCCTTAATCTGTTCCTTATGGTTTGGTCTGAAACCCGGATTCCGGAAGCCATATGAAGGTCATTCTTCAGGTCTTTTGCAGTTTTTGTACGCTGTCGAAGAGCAGAAAGAACAACGTATCTGTCATCCAGGGGGGCTTGTTTTAAATTTACGGCCCTGGCCACGTCTTCTACAATACTGACCTGTCTCTCTGTGCCTGTTGCGTAACCTGGACACCACAGAAGGAGAAACCCCAAGCTCTCTAGCCACTTGTCGCAGAGATTGACCTTGTCGTAAAAGATGTAGAGCATGATACACTTCAAACTCATTTAAATGCCTCATTTTGTCAGAGACTTCAATAAACAAGGCAATAATCAACATTCGTCACTATAGCAACATCAGGAAGCTTACCAATTAGAAGTGGCCAGTGCCTTCCAAAATAAAAAAATTCTCTATATTTGTTATTTGAGGTAATTTCTCTGTATTTAGGTCATGGATCTTTAAAATTTGTATCCAATGATAAAATTAATAATTCAATTTACATATTATCCAACTTTCAGCATCACAGCTTTAAAAAACAATTACTTATTCAATTTATTACAAGTGTTCCTCTAATTGTTTTGAGCAGTGTACATGAAAAAAATAATAATTTTCAAAGTATGTGTGGGACTATTAAAAGAACACTACAAACAAAAACAACAAAAGAAACAATACTAAAATTTTATAAAGTAATGGCAGTTCCCATTGTGACATTATGAATCAGAGAATTGGGCCATGAATAGATCAGACAGAAGATTACTAGAAACATCAGAGATGAAGTTCCTCAGATACATTGGTGGATACACTCTAAGAGGTCACATTCCTAGTGAAACAATTAGGCAAATACTCAAAATGTTTCATCTAAATGAAAAATGCAATACTATAAACAAAAATGGCATGAACATATTTTAAGAATGGACTCTTCTAGGCTAACAAAATAAGCACTGTTAAACCAACCTCAAGGCTATAGAGATGTGGGACGTCCTAGAAGACGATGGGAAGATGAATTCTGAGAGCGGAACAAGCCGACGGTCTACCATGAAGATGATGATGATTTATAATTGGTGACTAAGGTCTAATTGTATTATCTAGCTGTATACCCCGTACTTCCCCGTGTAGGGATTAGGATGCTCCCTAGTGGGAATGTTTTAATCAGTCCAATTTAATTACGCTTATTTACTCATAGATATCTCGAGTGATATGAGTTCGACATATCGACTCATTGAAACAACTTGTGGGTAAATAAGGTGTGACTTGTGGGTAACGGTAGATAAATTTTGCACAGACGTATCATTACTCAGGTTTGCGGTTCTTTTACGAGCCTGAAAAATCTTCAGACTCAGGACCCAAAGTTTAAAGTCCCTCATGGAAGCTTGTCCCTTGGATATTTCCATCCTAACAATCCATCGAACCTGGCCGGGTTTGAACCCATGTCTCTCAGAATTGGAGGCATGAAGCATAACCACTAGCTGCTGCGACCGACCTCTAAAATTATATTAAAATTACTTATTACTGTTTTATATGAATAAAATACAATAAAACATTGAAAAATGTTTAGTTGATTTTGAACATTTTAAATTATCTAATTATATACTTACTCGTATAGGCCTACACAATAAACGTTTTAAAGATTGTTTACTCATTTTTAAGGTAATAAAATGTATCCTCTCGCTTTAACTTCTTATCTTATAAATAATTATATAAGAACAAGATCACTCCCTGCACAGAACATATCTCTATTGTCTTATATATTGTAGTGTCTCCTGATGATCTGGGAATTCTTTCACTCCTACCTGACAGTAGCATTCTTCAAAATACAAGTTGATAATTTCAGTTGTAATGCTAATAATACCCAGCTTCTCTGATTTGTACTGTTGTCTTATTCAGCTTTATAATAGGCCTATATATATTTTCTTGTAAGCCCATGTTTCCCTTAACAGAGATTTAGACGCTCTCCCCCTACAGAGAAGAACTTTAACCATACTAAGTTAGTTACACTTGTTTTCGTGTTTTCGTATAGTTGTAATTTGAGTAGTCCGTGGTCAGCATTTCGCCTCATACTGACATCTAGAAAACCAAGGTAGTATAGGACGAGAAAATTCGGTAAATTTTGCTTAGAGGCCTTTTTATTCAGGCTTAAGGAGGACTTGCTCCTTGGATTTTTCCATCCTAAAAAATCCATCGACCCTCGGGACCAGAGGTAATGAGCATAACCACTAGTCCACCGCGGCCGATAGAATAAATACATATATATATATATATATATATATGTGTGTGTGTGTGTGTGTGCGTGCGTGTGAAATGTATGTGTATCTCAGGTGGTAGAGCGCTGACGTATAGAGTTAATAATAATAATAATAATAATAATAATAATAATAATAATAATAATAATAATAATAATAATAATACTTTATTTATTCTGGCAGAGTTAAGGCCATAAGGCCCTCTCTTCCACTCAACCAGCACAAATACAAATAAATATTCGACAAATATAGATATACACTATACTAATTATAAACAGTTAAAGATACAATAAATGTAGCAATGTAGGTCTCGGGTTCAAATCTCGGCTCAGGCATTAATTTTTCTTTTCATGTCATAATTGGCCTTCATTGTTAAATGTCATAATTTTAATTTAACATATATATTAAGAACACAATTCACAAGTCCAGCGTATATTCCTGCATGTCGGATAGACTACTATAGATATATTTTCTATTTCAAATAATATGAATTAATTAAAAATAACTGGCCACAATCTATTTAACTTTAATGGGAAAATAATAAGATAATTCTCATTTTCAGTTTTTTTTTTGTACAACGGCTATCTTCCCTTCACCCAATCCACTTTTTTTCCCTCCAGATTCGTCACCTTATATTAGTACTCTATACGACCCCAGTGGTTGAAAACATTACATGAATTGATGCCCTTAGGAGAGCATTCTGGCGGTTAGAAAGGACAACAAAGTTAAGACAATTGTTATGAATTGCGGCTAGCGATAGTCAAATGTCTCTTCCGGCTTAAGAGTTGCTGCTGACTTCGTGGTCACAAAGTTGTCTGCAAGCTGTCGCCATGGAGGGCAGCCATTTCCGCAGTCTGCGCCAGAATCAATCCTCTCCGCAGTTTTAACTCCCACAGGAGTTCATGTTTGTAACTGTGTTACCGTACACTTCAACATTAATTTATGTGTGTGTGTATGTGTGTGTGTGTGTGTGTGTGTGTGTGCGTTTTTTAAATGTAGGTTTGTATTTTTGCGCGTGTTTTTGGATGTGTGTATATGCGTATGTGTTTTTGCGCGCCTGTGTACGTGTGTGTTTTTGAGCGCGCACGCATTTTTGTTTGTGCGTTTGTGAAATTTTCACAAATTATAGTAAAATAAAATGCTAAATGTTCGTAATTTTTCAGATTAAATTTTACTCCATGTACACTAAAAGTATGGCATAGATCAAGATCTTAACTATTGTTAAAATTCGTAAAATTAGCTGTTCAAAGTAATATAAATATATATCAGAAGTCCCGGCCACGCGTTGCTGTGGCTAAGGTATTCGTTAAAAATTTTAATTAAGTTGCTGTCTTTCAGCCAGAATACTTAAAACTAATACTTACACACGAAATTAATAATATTGACAATAAAATAAACACTGAACACACTTAAATTATGAAATAATCAAATTTGTAATTCAATTGAAATTCGCGGTTGCAACAAAAAGCACAGCCATCTGGATCTCTCTTTGTTAAATAATAAACCAATTACCTTACCAAATTACCTTACACCGCCATCTGTTAGAATCGTATGGAACTCGCAGATAATTACACCGCCATCTGTTAGAATCATATGGAACTCACAGATAATTATAACTCTTTGTTAAATAATGAACAAATAATTTGCAATAAAAAATAATGCGACTATAAATTTAGTTATAAACTACCCTAAGTCTCAAGTTGGATCAAACTGCACACAGTGTGCAAAATTTTATTAAAATCGGTTCAGCAGTTTAGGATTCTATCGCGGACAAACAACGTGACACGAAATTTTTATATATGAACTACAAGGGTGATGGCCGACCACGCCTGACGCACCTTCACGGGGGCAGATGAACGAAATGAAACGAAATGGATTAGATGAGTATGGAGAAATGGTGGAATGAAATTGTGACAGGGGAAAACGAGACAAAACCCCGAGAAAACCTGCCCAAGCTCCTTTTCGTCCACCTTGAAACCTACATGGAGTGACTGAGACTCGATCTCGGGACCCCAGCGGTGAGAGGCGAGCGCCTAACCACTTGCGCCACGGAACCGCCATAAATAAAAATATTGTATAAAAATGTATTATTTTATGTGAAAAACACTATAAAACACGTGAAGCCCCATTATAAACTGTTGATGATTGTATTTTTTGTACTACATCTTGTAAATGAGTTAAGCATGTCCTTGTATAACAATTCAATACAATTCTCTGTGTTTAAAATAATTACTGTTTCTGAAATATGTTATTTCCCGCATTTCCAGTAGAGCCTTATTTTTACTTAGATTCATTTTGGCACATTTTTTTCTCCGAAACGTAGACGTAAAATAAGGCGGTTAGTAGCAAAGAGGTACAAATTCAAGATTTGTAGTATTGAGAAAAACAAGTTTAATGTTTGAGTAAAGCAGTTTCAAAATAGAACTTTTATAAGAAAGTCATAGGTAATTAAAAATTATAACAATCATTCTTTATCTACTCCTAATATATACACTTATATCCTTTGCCACTAAATAAAATTATTCTCCAAGAATGTAATTATCCTCCAAACTAATTTTTTTAGAAAAAATCGCTTACACCTGTTTTATTCTAATGACCTCAAATATAATTCGAATTTAGAAACATCACTAAAATATAATCAGTTTTTACGGATTCATTAATTGAATCCAAATAAAACATTATTTATACTCGTATATGTTTAGTAAAGCACATATTTAAACAATATTAAACTAAAATACGTATAATCAGTTTTTACGGATTCATTAACTGGATCTAAATAAAACATTTTATATATGTTTAGTAAAGCACACATTTAAATAATATTAAAACTTAAAATGGTCAATTGATTATGGAATCAGATTATTTTGACTATTTAACTCATGCCACAAATGCTAGTCAATGACCAATCACGTTTCAATGAATTTTGTTTTACAACCAATGACAGTCGTGTTTCTCTTCGCTCTTTATCGTTTTCTCTTTATCAGCCCCTGCTTTTGTGATAAAGAAAGCTCCACCTTTTCAATGTTCTGAACAGAACATTATTTTTCTCCAAGAAAATAAATACATTGAATATAGCAAATAATGAACAGATTTTACTGAGTTGTTTACTAAAAAAATAAATGAATAACCCGTAATGTTGATTATGGTATATAGTTTGATGTGTTTCATTATTTCTCCACTTGGGTATATTCTTACAATATTGCGATCTTATTTGGCAATAAATAATATGATCTAGTTGCAGTTAATGAACATAACCTCACATTTCTGATCTGTTTTCAAACATCGCCGTTTACATTAAATACATAAATAGTTTAAAATAACTATAGTTAAACAATGATTTGTGAGTAAACAGCTTAATTTTATTCGTTAAATAGTCCTAACAAATGCCACTCTTGATTTCCAAATTCTCTAGATAAATTTATCGATAATTTGGAAATCACTCTTGGCATTACTTATGAGAACTACTATGTTTATTTACGCTGTGGTCTAATGATAACTTTGTTGCAAGAGATCCAGCGGACGCGGATTCGGCCATCAGTAGGGGCACGTTTCCTGGGTGTTTTTTTTTCGGTTCTTTTCCTTGCCTTTAAAATAAAGATTAGGAAACGTTAAGGCCGAAATAGTCTCAGAAAATCATATGGCCATCATAATAATCTATATCAGATTCACTTTGTTTCTATGAATGTATGAGTGAATGGTCTTTCTAGTCTTAAATATTCGTGTTGCCTCGGAAGTGACCCGACATTCAGCTAATCATCATACGGAGAGGCTTTCCATGTACTTGTGAGATCTAAAAAAATATTGGGGATTCTATGCCATATATGCAAATAAAAATGAAAAACACAATTTATTGTTGCAGGGTGTGAATAATTAATTATCCGAGAGAAATATATATGTTAATTTTTAAATGTTAAAAAAGGCTTAAAATGAAGTGAGAAGTCGAGCTCAAAAACTAACTAACTAACTCGCTGGCACTATCGAACCCGCAGGTTCATGGCCGCGCGGACATAAGCTCTCCATATATCGCTATCCTGAGCCAATGTTTTCCAATCATCCCCTGTATAATCTACTTCCCTCAAATCATAGTTAATGTTATTCAACTCATTCTTGGTCTACCAACTGGACGTTTTCCCTCAGGTTTTCCTACAAGAAGCTTCCACGCACGTCTTTCATTCCTCATTTGTGCCACATGTCCTGCCCATCGCAGTCTACAAGATTTAACTGTTCTCATTATATCTTGATTCCTATAGAGACCATGTTATTCAATGTTAGAGGTCGAGCTCAAATTAACCTAAAATCAGCATTTTGTAATGTAAACTATGTTTGGAATTGTGTCTACCTGGAAGTACAAGGAAAGGAAGACCTCGAAACTCGTGGATGCAAGAAATAAGAACTGGAATGAGAACACGAGGAATGGAGGACATGGAGAGAATGGATAGAGACGAGTGGAGAAGGAAAATAAAACTTTAGGCACAGAAAGATGTCTAAATATTAAAAATCTGTATATAAAATATTGTCAGAGAGTATATCCGATTGAGGGTCTTTCCACTTTTCAGCGGTTGCCCTTTTACCAGCCGGCTGCTGGCCCTTCACATCCACATGTGTCAATCACAGAGGTAGATGATCAACAGCCAGTGTAGGGGTGACATGTGGTTAGCATGTCGAGTCCCCCAGCCGTTATAGCTGGTTCCTCAACCTGGAGCCGCTACTTATTGTAGCTACCCAATTGCCTCACGATGCTGGGTGGGCACCGGTCCCATCCTGGCCGAAATACCATGAGAAAATTTCTTCCCCCATGGAGACTCGAACCAGCGCAAGTCCCGTAGCTCTGCGCCAAGGCTTCCTACCTTAACCGCTCGGCTACGGCGCGGGAGTATATCCAAGTTTTCATAAAAACCCGCCAACAAACAAGTGAACGCTAAACTAATATGGTGTACTAACTCGCCCATTTTCTCAACCTAACTTGACCAAACTGACACTAACTTGCCTTGCCCATTTCCTCACCCTAATTTGTCCACATGCGGGTGTGCAAACGTTGGCAATTGGCTCTCCCGGAAACGTGTGTTATCACATTGACCAACACGACGCTAAAAGTCGCTTGTTCTCCGATCTAATATTCACCGGTGACATGGTGGCATAGAATAGCCATAGTATTTATTTGATTGAGGATTAAAATTCTCCTCCGGTCTTTCGTCTCCCTGATAGGACCGGATGGCGTGGGACACGTTAAAATATCTACGAAGGGAGAGGTTAAACTAAGGAAAAGAAAAATATTTGAATTTACTTATCTTTAATTTAATTTAATAATTTTCTGAACTGGAGTGATTGCATATTAGACTGGTGTGTATTTTATTAAATGAGAGTTTTTTTAATGTCTTTGGTTTGTTGTAAAAATCATCATCATCATCATCATCTGCCTTTCAAGTATTAGGCCCAGTGGCCCGTTACAGTCTCCCGCCATCTCCGAAAAGGTCGACCCACAGATCTTCTGCCTCGAGGAATGTAGTGAATTTGTTTTGGTATTCTGTAATGATCCATGCGCTGAATATGGGCTAGCCAATTGTTTCTATATTCTTGGAGGTATTCAGATATAGGTACGATGTTTAACTCTCTGGCTATTGTTGAATTTCTTTGGTGGTCTAGAAGACTATAACCTGCAGTTCGTCGCAGAAATTTCATCTCCGTGGCTGTAATATGATGGTCATCCTGAGTTCTGATAGCCCAAGCTTCACTGCCATAACAGATTGTGGGTCTAGCGAGAACTTTATAGATTTTCATTCTTGTGTGTCTCTGCACTTTTGATGGTTTAAAAACTTGGTTGATAATTCTTAAAGCTTTATTATAGTTTTGTATTTTAAAGGATATATCACATTCCTCATTATAAGTTAGATTATATCCTAAGTATTTAAATGAATTTACTTGCTCTAATATTGAATTCTGAATACAAATTTTACTTCTTACTGGGAATTTCCCTTGAAAGGCCATAACTTTAGATTTTGTTCTTGATATTTCCATGTTAAATCGTTGGGCTATTATATTAAGATGATGAGTGGAATATTGTAATTCATCTTCATTATTGCCGAAAAGAGCCTGCTCATCTGCATATAAGAGTGTGTCTAAAATTGTGTGTCTTGAGAGAGGAATATTACCATGAACTGTCAATCTCCAGTGTCTGATGATAGCATTAATGTATACATTAAATAGAAGTGGTGATAGAGGGCATCCTTCTCTGACTCCGCAATTTATATGTTTCCAATCTGACAATTCTGTTCCTATTTGTACAGCTATGTACAAAAAATAAAATAAATAATTATCCTCAACTCGGGTCCATCCCAGGGTCGGATCGAGGGTTTGGTTTGTTGTATGGGCTTGTATTGTCTGAGATTTAAGTTTAAATTGTCCGTGCCGTGGCGTAGTCGGTAGAGTCCCTACCTTCCACTCCGGCGACCTGGGTTAGATTCCCGGCGGGGTAGAGAATATGTGAGAATAACAGAAAGTTAACAAAAAGGTAAAACAAGAAGGAAAACATCGTAAAGAAAAAGAGGGGAAAAACATCTGTGATTGACATTTATAAAACTGGCTGACTCCTGCTTCAAATGTCCAAAAGTATGTCTCAATACAAGATAAATGTTACGGGGATGATGTCAACATTCAGTCATAAGTCTCTTGAATCGGATAACGAAAACGTGATTGTTCAGCAGCCAAATACATACAAGCTGTCAATCACATACTTAGATCTCACGCACTATAATAATATGAATCCTCCTATGAAACGTTGGACATAAAATTCAACGGAGAGATCCTTCCTGGCCGACAGGAGTAATTATAATTTTTTGAGCAAAATTATGATTTTTGTTTCGTAATCGCCTGTTATTACAAAGGAAATACTTTACAATATGTGACGCAAAAGTGTTTTGTAAGTTCCAACCATAAACCATGCGCATGCGCCAACAAACGCGAAGCAGTTTACACTATGGAATCACGGGATGCTGCCAGCATATACACGTTATTTAACAAACTTAAAACTAACCTAATGCAATTTTAAGCACTCTAACCTGTGAAAAAAGCAACGCCCAAAAATAAACAATAAGTTCTGAAATTCTGAAGTATTTATGTACTATGTCTACCGCTGTGGTCTCGAGATAGCGTGCTGCCTTGTTACGCAGCGGGCACTGGTTCGATTCCCGGTCGGGAGACTCCTGGATGAGGTTTCTTTCGGGGTTATTCCTCACCTGTAAGACAAATGTCAGGAATCTTAGGGCCCAACGGTACCCGAAAATCATCCGGCCATCATCATCATCATCTTCATCCTTATCATTATCATAATCATCCTTCACCGGTGTGGAAAGCAATGGGAAGCTACCACACCTGTAATTCCCTAGTAAAGCTGCAAAGCATAGCATGAAATACCTGCCTTCAGGCAGAATTACTATGGATCGATATGTACAATACATACTTTATGTTGGCTGCACTGGAAAATGAATTTGTTGTTCCGTAGAATATTCGTTAAAATCAATATGGCTGCTAGTCTTCATGCTACGTATATAGTTAAATATCATAGCAAATATATTGAAATAATCGTTAGAAAAATGTAAATCACTGTAAATTGTGGGGAATAATTTAAAAAATGAAACCATAAGAATACAATTAGACAGGAGTTTATGAAGGAATTTAAAAAATTCGCGTCACATGTTGTAAAGTTTAGTCATTACCAATAATTTCTCATGTTCTGTGACATGTGTCCTTTTAGCTCTTAGCAGTAAATAATATTGACTTATGACGACAAAAAAAATTTGATGAACGTGTGTTTTTATGCCGTTTCATTATTAGCATTTTCCCTCCGTTTGTTTCACCAGTAAAGGGTTGTTTAAAAACAAGAGACTATATTTGATACATCTATATTATATAACTGGACGAAATTAATGAATAAAAAGACAAATTAAAAGTAAAATCTACCTCTGATGAGTATTTTTTTGTTGTCGCGGCCATCTCATACACTTGACATATTGTTATAACAAGGCAAAATTTCCCTGTGTAATGAGTCGTAGCTAATGAGCATATGTTCGGTTTAATATGTAAGCTTTTTATATCTCTTTTGTTCCACTGTAATTATGTATTATATTACCATATCCATTTCTGCCAACATTACTCTATAAAATATAATCTCTGTCCATATCAAGTTGATTTGTTTGTTCATTGAATGTTACATTAGATAGGAAATAATTAATTTCCCTTCCAGGTAATTTTACGTTACTCGGTGGCACAAAACTAAATCTTTAAACGTCTGCCGCGATAGCTCAGATAGTAGGATGTATGCATCGTGACTAGCGGGTCCAGATTCAATACCCGACAGGGTTGAAAAGTTCAATTATGGAATTTTAAATAATGGACTTAGGATTATTATGACTATTTAACTCATGCCCCAAATGGGAGTCAATGACCAATCACGTTTCAATGATTTCTGTTTTACAACCAATCAGAGTCGTGTTTCACGAAATATTTATCAGTGTTATATTTACCATATTAAAAAAAGCTTCTCCTTTTTAATATTCTGAACAGGTCTGACCATTATTTTGCAGTGACTGACTCTATAAGAAATTCGGCTACCAGATTGTATATATAGTGCATAGATGTCAACACATAGCGCTTGCAGGAGTTAATATAAAAACATATGTAGCAATTTATTATACCACCAAAAAAAACCACTGTTTGCACTCTCTTAAATGTATTTTTCCCAGGTAATAATCCAGAAAAATGTAATTGTCATATTTACATCATACGACATCAGAAATGAATTAATATACAGTTTGATGTGTTTCATTTTTTGTCCACTAGAGAGCATTCTTACAATATTGCGTTCCTTTGGCAATAAATAGTATGATCTGGTTGCAGTGATAAACAAAAGAAGCAGTAGAAGCGTACCTATCGTTTCTCATTTGTTTTCAAACATCGCCGTTTACGTTAAATATATAAATGTTTTAAAATAATTATATTTCAATAATGATTTGTGAGTAAACAGCTTAATTTTATTCGTTAAATAGTCCTAACAAATGCCACTCTTGATTTCCAAATCCTCTAGATAAATTGGAAATCACTCGTGGCATTACTTATGATAATGATTATGCACAGTCTGTAATATCTAGATATTGTATCAGATGCCTGGATTAAATTACAAAACTCTCCTCAGAACACTATGTAGAGATGGCTTTGTAGTGCTGTTGATAGCGATTCGTCCATCGAAAGAAGGCGTTAAATCTGAGTGTCCCTTTGTGTTTTCCTCGACAGGAGTAGGCTATATGCCGGCACCGTGTTTCATCTTTCCCACACCCTTCATCACCACCCTTAATACGATATATTCCTACTCCTGGCGCGACAGGCCTAGAAGGCCCTTAGCCTACTAGCCGGCTGCTGGCCTCACATCAACATGTGTCAATCACATAGGTAGGTGATCATCCAGCCAGTGTAGGGTGACATGTGGTCAGCATATCGAGTCCCCCAGCCGTTATAGCTGGTTTTCTCAACCTGAAGCCGCTACTTATTGTAGCTACCTAAATGCCTCGCGATTCTGGGTGGGCACCGGTCCCCTACTGGCCGAAATACCGTGAGAAAATTTCTTCCCCATGGAGACTCGAACCAGCACAAGTCCCGTAGCTCTGCGCAAGGCTTCCTTCCTACCTTAACCACTCGGCTACGGCGCGGGACTCATACAATATACACAAGCACTAAAATATAAACTCCTCCCACACTTGCCTCTCCACACTATAAAACACATCATCCGCACATAGTAGCCTGCCGAAGTGGTGCTTAAATTAAAAAGAAAGAACTCGTTAACGCCTAACACTGAATTCGAAGCACGAAAAGTATATTGGAATACACACATATATCTTGAAAGTTCCTATTAAAATTAGACTAATGTTAAATGGATAGTAAATGGATGTACATATTTATCAATTAATTTAAAGTAATTTAGTTAATATTTTATACACGTCATAAATAAACTAATATAAATATGTTTTTGTTTAAAATTCTGATAATTACTTAATATCCGGTAATTGTTACATATGCCACTTTTCCTCTGCACTTCGCTATGTTTCTTTGTTTCTAATAACAATCTAACAGTTTAACAACTTATACACATCAGTCTTAAAATTAAAAATCTAACAAAATTACTCACTCTAGCCTTGTGTTTATACCAGGGCAATTAACGATAAGAAATGTTCTGCCCATTTTTCCAACGAAATAATTAGGAATTCGATGTATGTGTTTTGAAATAAAATAGATAGAGCCAAGTAGTTGCAAACAACTCATAAAGGTCCCGAATGTGTTTTTTTTTCTTTTTTTACTTCGGCTATTAAGAAATATTACTTTGAAAAATCAGATAGTATCGGTTATATGGCTGTAAATGTTTATGGTATTTCCTGACTCTATTAGGAAATCATAATTCTCTATGGGTTTGTCAGCGTAGTAAATATTATTAATCACAAGCTAATATGTAAAATATTTTGAGAAATAACACAAAAATGAAATACATATAATTTTAGAAAGGATTTAAAATTAACAATTAATTATTTGTAAAATTGTCCACCGCTGTGGTCTCGAGGTAACGTGCTGCCTTGTCACGCAGCGGGCCCGGGTCCGATTCCCGGTCGCGACAGGCTCCTGCGTGAGGTTTTTATCCGGGGTTTTTCCTCACCTATAAGACAAATGTCAAAAGCTTTGGGCCCAACGGTCCCCGAAAATCATCCGGCCATCATCATCGTAATCCTTATCATTATTATCATCAAATTTCACCGGTATGGAATGCAACGGGAAGCTACCACACCTATAATTACCTAGTAAAGCTGCAAAGCATAGCATATGATTGCAGTGAAAGACCTACCCTCGGGCAAAATTACTATGGATGGATTTGTAAAATTTTTGTCAATACTTCTAAAATCCATTGTAAAGCACTGTTGAGGTTATGTAATAAAATGTTAAAATGTTAAAACAAGAACCCGTTATATCAGTCGTTCTCAACTAAATTATATATCTGTTTTAAAACTTAAAGTAGTTAAAACTATGAAGGCCTTTCAGAATAATATTCCATCTTCTGCATTTTCTTTGGTATTACTTGACGAAGTTTTATAAACTGAAATTTAATTTAGTAAGGAAGACTGATACTGTATATCGGATACCCGTTTTAGTAAAATTTAATTTGAATTGATATAAAATTTATATATTTGTATTTATATATATTTGTATTTATATATATTTATATATGTATATTTATATATATTTGTATTTATATATATTTATATATGTATATTTATATATATTTGTATTTATATACATATTTATATTTGTATGTATATACACTGCACAAAAGAATTAGAGGAACACTTGTAATAAATTGAATAATTAATTGTTTTTTAAAGCTGTGATGCTGAAAGTTGGACAATATGTAAACTGAATTATTAATGTTATCATTGGATACAAATTTTAAAGATCCATGGCCTAAATACAGAGAAATTAACTCAAATAACAAATATAGAGATTTTTTTTTTATTTTGGAAAGCACTGGCCACTTCTAATTGGTAAGCTTCCTGATGTTGCTATAGTGACGAATGTTGATTATTGCCTTCTTTATTGAAGTCTCTGACAAAATGAGGCATTTAAATGATTTTGAAGTGTATCATGCTCTACATCTTTTACGACAAGGTCAATCTCTGCGACAAGTGGCTAGAGAGCTTGGGGTTTCTCCTTCCGTGGTGCCCAGGTTACGCAACAGGCACAGAGAGACAGGTCAGTATTGTAGAAGACATGGCCAGGGCCGTACATTTAAAACAAGCCCCCAGGATGACAGATACGTTGTTCTTTCTGCTCTTCGACAGCGTACAAAAAACTGCAAAAGACCTGCAGAATGACCTTCATATGGCTTCCGGAATCCGAGTTTCAGACCAAACCATAAGGAACAGATTAAGGAATGAGAATATTCGTCCAAAAAGGCCCGTTGAAAAACCACGCTTAATAAATGGGCATAAGGTAGCAAGACGTACGTATGCTGAAAACCATGGTGCTTGGAACCTGAACCAGTGGGAGTCTGTGCTCTTCTCGGACGAATCCAGGTATCGTCTTACACGTTGTGATGGTCGATTGAGGGTGTGGGGACGGCCAGGAGAAAGATTTTGTGCAGGGGCTGTACAGGAAATTGATAGATTCGGAGGAGGTTCCATAATGGTGTGGGCCGGAGTTATGTAAAACAATCGTACGGACCTTGTACTTGTTCCCCAGCGACTGAATGCTGTCCGGTATATCGAGCACGTTCTGGAAGAGCATGTAGTACCTGCTGCCATTGGAGTAGGCCCTGGATTTCTGTTTATGCAAGATAATGCAAGGGCACATTCTGCGGCTGTCACCAGGGATTTCCTGAGGAGAAATGAAATTGAGGTAATGGAGTGGCCAGCGGTCAGCCCAGACCTCAACCCTATTGAACACTTGTGAAATCTTCTAGACAGGAAGGTCAAGAACCGACATCAAGCTCCCCAAACTCTGCAGCAACTTGGAGATGCTCTGAAGGAGGAATGGGAGAATATCCCGCAAGAGGAAATCCGGAATCTTATTGGGAGCATGCCACGAAGGTGACAAACTGTCATCGAATATCGTGGAGGCCATACACGATACTAACTCTATATAACGAGTGTTTAACTTTGAAAAATAAGCACAAGATTCAATTTCTTACATAGCGGAATTATTTGAAAAGTTAATTGTCAGCGTTATTCATTTGTTTTTACTGACATGAGCAATAAATAAATAAATAAATAAATAACCACAAATAATGTACTTTATTAATTTCATGTTTGTATCTTTATCAAATGAAAAAATATTTGCATATTTCATAGTGTTCCTCTAATTGTTTTGATCAGTGTATGTATATATATATGTCCACCGCTGTGGTCTCGAGGTAGAGTGCTGCCTTGTCACGCAGCGGGCCCGGGTTCGATCCCCGGTCGGGGCAGTTTTTCTGGGTGAGGTTTTTATCGGGGTTTTTCCTCACCTGTAAGACCAATGTCAGGAAAACTTTAAGGCCCAAACGGTCCCCGAAATCATATGGCCATCATCATCCTTATCATTATCATCTTCATCATACTTCACCGGAGTGTAAAGCAACGGGAAGCTACCACACCTACAATTCCCTAGTAAAGCTGCAAGCATAGCATGAAAATGCTATGATTGCAGTGAAGGACCTGCCTTCGGGCAGAATTACTATGGATGGATGGATATATATATTTTTCCAAATGCCCCAGGTTTGTCTTTCGACATTCCTGGTTTCTCTCCTGGCATGGCGCACTTGTAACGCACTTCTGAGGTTGGGGCGCCTGGAAGGCGGGGTTACGTTGCCCTGATGATATGATGGGTGATGATGATAATGGTGCACCAGGAGAGTCCCTAAGATGAATATGAATGATAATGATTGCGATGGCCATATGATTTCGGGGGCCGTTTGGGCCTTAAAGTTTTCCTGACATTTGTCTTACAGGTGAGGAAAAACCCCGATAAAAACCTCATCCAGAAAAACTGCCCCGACCGGGGATCGAACCCGGGCCCGCTGCGTGACAAGGCAGCACGCTACCCCGAGACCACAGCGGTGGACACATTTGTAGATATTTTTATGCATATATTTATGTATAAGCTTATATATAATTGGCAAACTTAAATTTTTGAAATAAATTGTTAATGTAGCCTAGTAAATAATGCCAAAATACAATTAACTAAATTCAGCAAAATTCCACGATTAAAAGTCAACACTATATATGAAATAAGCCTCAGGGGTCCTCATCTAGGGGATATGTGGATGGCGACCACAAGGTGCCCAAGCTGAGCAAAACATTTCTTCCGCTTACTTGTGTTTTGCACTCTTTTAACTTTACTATCTAACCTCTCTTGGTTAACTCTTGTTTTTTTCGACCCCGACGGTATTAGGGCATCCGAGGGCTAGGGAGTCTTTCCTTTCTTCCATTTCTTCTTTCCTTTATTTTCTTTTCTTCTCCAGAAAAGCCTGACCAGAGGCTATAAGATGGCAGCCCCATCACTGGTCTTGCCTTCCTTTGGCCGGCAACCAATCGAAGGGACTATTATTATGCTTTCAAGTCTTATACGAGAATTTCCCGGAAGGATCAAACTAATGATTATATACCAAGAGGACGAAGATCACTGGGCCGTCCTATGAAACGCTGGAGGGAAAATTTTCTATAGGATCGTAACAGGCCTTGGCCTAATACTTGGAAGGAAGAAGAAGATATATGAAATAGGTCCCGCGCCTTAATCGACCGATTTAAGGGGTGGTATCTTCGAGAAGAACTACGGAACTTGAGCTGGAATAACTGGCTGCTTGAGGTTCATAAAACCAGCTATAACGCCTGGGGGAGCCTGCATTCTGATCACATGTAACAATTTTACTGGCTATATGATCGTCCATATTTGTGATTAACACATTTGGATGTTATTCTATGAAGAAGTAATTCTTTTCCCATGTTGTGGCGATGTTTTGAAGTAGCTAACTCTCTTCATGCCCGATGTTTTAGTAACATTTTGAAAGATTGGTGTCCCAAAAAGAATTACTGGTTCAGGTTGGGTTTAATTTTCGGTAGAGCTGGATTCTCTTCTTAGGGTCGGAAGTTGGTACACTGGATAGGAAAACACTTCACAATCAAAAAAAATGTTTCTTGTAGAAATATTTTCACATTTATTCACTTTGTAAAGTTCCCAGCAGATTAAGTAAATATAGGTGGCATTATTCTTCACCTTCAATTAAAATTAATTTTTCTTTTCTTGAATCAACTATTCTTCTTGTATTAAATATCACATTTTATCCGGAGAACTCTTATTGCTTCTATGTTTGTTGAAAGTTGTATGCAGAATGACTAGTGTAATTCTTTTATAATTTTAAAGAACATTGTTACATCATCACATGATGTTATATTTTAAATTCTATTGGTTAATGGTCCATTAAATACAAGGTTTAAATTTGATTTGTTAAATCAAAAAGTTAATTGTTTTAACATCCAATCAGAATTTAGTATACTTTCATTTAAAAATATGAAGTTAAGCAGGTGTTCTTATTATAGTTATAACAGAAAGCTTTATAATTCTGACAACAATGACTTAAAACAATTTTAAAAGCATTATTTAGAAATACTGTTATGTAATACAATTTCTTTAATTGTTACTGAGACATTTTTATTCAACAATAAACACGAATGAATTATTTAGAAGTTTTTCTTTATTTAAGTTATATTTAAATATTAAAAGAGTTTTAAAGTATAAAATTATTAACTTTAACTTCCATATTTATTATGATATTAAAATCCTGCTTTATCTTGCAACCAGCTGGTAGGCCTAGGGCCTTCTATACCTGTTGCGACAAGGAGTTTTATTAAAATGTGATAAAATAGAAAAATTACAGAGTTTTTAATAATCCACCATTATCTGTACCGTTTGTTAAAATTTGAACCAATTAAGCAAAAAGGTAAAATAAAAAAATGAGATAAGGAAACTACGTTTATTTGTGAAGTTGATTTGGGTAATGTAGCAGGAATTACGCTCGCCTCGCTAAGAGATTACAAGAAAATTGAATTAAAGTGCTTATTCAGCTGTTTTCAAACTACTTCACAATGTCATTGTTCTTTTTTTTTTTCTCCCTCGTGAACGGTAAAGAGTCGCTAAGTTCTAGCACCAACTTCTCCGCCCCTTCACTTATTTTCACTTAACTTCTCTCGTTTTTAATTCATGCAATAACCATCGATTCTATATCGAACTTTTATTAGCAACTTCCTCGTTGTTTATTTTTTTGCGTTACGGTTTCTTCGTTCGCAGCAGTAAAAGCAGGGGATGAATAGTTTTATGTTTTCACAATTCAAGTCTCTCAACAGTTATCAGCTTTTTCAGTTCGTTCCCTCTCTCTAAAAATAAGTCGTTGTTTTAAAGAATTCGTCAGCTAAATTTGTTAGGCCTATTAGCAAATTACGAAGGTATGAAATTATTGAGATTAGTCTATGAAAATATTAAACAATTTTTACAAATATGCACCGATCATATCTAGTAGACACCGAAAATTACCATGACCAAAAAGTGTGTGTGTACGTATGTGTGTGTATATATATATTATATATATATATATATATATGGTATGATAAGAAAAATAAATGCCTGGACGGGATTCGAACCCGGGTTCGAATCCCGTCCAGGCATTTATTTTTCTTATCATACCATATCAAGCTTGCATTGCTCAATGTTAAACATTTAATTATATATATATATATATATATATATATATATTCTAGTGTTCTACCCTAAGGCAGGTCCTTCACCGCAATCATAGAATTTTCATGCTATGCAGCTGTACTAGGGAATGGTAGCTTCCCGTTGCATTCCACACTAGGAAAAATGATGATGATGATGATGATGATGATAATAATGATGATGGCCATATGATGTTCGTGGATATTTGGGTATTAAAGCTACCTGACACTTGTCTTACAGGTGAGGAAAACCTCCGAAAAAACCTCACCCAGGAAGCTTGTCCCGACCGGGAATCGAACCCGGGCCCGCTGCGTAACAAGGCAGCACGTTACCTCGAGACCACAGCGGTGGAATATATGTATATTAGGTTTTTAGCATTGTATTTTTTTCTGATGGGAGGGAGCTGGCCTTCCGCATCAACCCCCAACCTGGAGGACCAGGGTTTTTTTTTTCTGATGTCCATCCTTAGATCAGTTGCTTTCACTGCAGCTAAGAGCCTGATCTGTCCTTAATAAGGAAGAATTTGACAGAAAATAAGATGAAATGATCCCCTAGTCCTCGAATAATCTAATACCATCGGGTCGGAAAATTACAAGTGTTCAGTCCAGAAAGACTGGGTAGGAAAGATAAAAGAGATTTTTTGGTATGGTAAGTATGATCTATATATATATATATATATATATATACATGATTAAGAAAGGTTTCTTGGGTTTTCTGCGTCATGGTTTCAAGATTTGCCTCTGGCCACTGATTCCGACATTTTGACATGATCCTACATGTCATTATCATTATTCCTTGATAATAGCCTGTGGTATCATGTCAATACGTCGCATTCAGTGACCAGGCAAATCTTGAATCCATGGCACGGAAAACCCAAGCAACCTTTCTTAATTGTTCTTATTTTAGTATATTTTATATGTGTGTATAGGCCTATAATATATATATATATATGTGTGTGTGTGTGTGTGTGTGTGTGTGTGTATGTGTGTGTGTGTGTGTGTGTATGTGTGTGTATGTTTGTTAACGCTCTATCGGCCTAAATTTTTGTTTCAAACTAAACCAAACTTGGAATATAACAATTAATTAGAAATGTAATATCGAGTTCGTTAACCAGCAAAATCATACCATTAGGTGTAGGAGTTCACCTGAAACGAAAATTAAAAAAATTATCTAGCTTTCACAATTTCCATTGTTTCACAACGTCAGTATTTGCTATTAAAATAAACCGAGGAAGGTGTTCTCTAAAAATCAGCAAAATCCGATCAGTTGGAATTGGGGTTTACCTGAAACCAGGAATTAAAAATTGACTCCAATAAACGCCAAATACGTTCCGTCACAATGTAAACCATACAATTTAATTAACCCCAAAATTGGCAATGTAGCTAATAATATGCATTAGTTTAGTGTAATTATTATTTTAATAAAGTAATGGGAAAACTAATTAGTATATATTAATTTGTGTCATTATACAACAATATGTCAGTATTTAACATTTTCCAATACTGTTATTTTAACACAGTTCCAATAATGGATCATATTATAATATTATAATGATATTGTGAAAAGAAAGATTAAATTCCTGGTTCAGACATTAATTTTTCTTTTCACAATATCATTATAATATGTAAATAGGTAATAATTTACATATCTAGGATGCAATACCTCATATGAAGAAGAAAAGGATGTAAATGCAAAAATATCAATTTTTTTAAGGATATTAGGGTTAATAAATTATATCTTCAAGCCACAGTTAGCCCAAAAACATTCAAGACTAAAAGTTTATAAAACACTGGCTCTTCCAACTCTTTTGTATGGTAGCGAAGTATGGACATTGAAACAGAAGGATATACAGAGACTTAGATCTTGCTGAAATGAGATACCTTCGTACGACTGCAGGATACACACTACTAGATCACAAAAAAATGAAGACATCTTAGAAGAATTACCCATGGAACCTTTAGAAAACAAAATTTCTGATTATAAGTCGAGATGGATGCAACGTGTTCATCGAATGGATGATCACTGAATACCCAAACAAATGTTAAGCTGCAAGAAGAAGACGACCAGGTCATCCGTTCAAAATACTTTGGATGGTGTTCCTCTTGAGGCCGAAACAGATCAACAAATAGCCTAAATTCGTGAACGTTCTATGATGATGACGATGATGATGATTATATATAAAAATGAGTGAGAGTCTGTTGTTTGTCTGTCTGTCTGTTCTTTGTGGACTCAAAAACTACTTGTCCGATTTGAATGTGTGTGTGTTTTTTTTTTCATCATTTTGAGAGTTTTTCTGATAGAATTAACATAAATAACATATTACCGTACTTAGGCTACTATAGGGCGTAGCTAAAAAAAAGAGGGGACATCGGTGCACTAAAAAAAGTCGTTATTTGTACGCTTAAATGGCTTACTCTGCTTAAACCATAACAAATACACCAAATCAATGTACATAGAATTGAATACCTCAAAAAAAGTCTACAAAAATGTCCGCGACAGCATATATACAGATACCCATATTCTATGGATTACACACAATAACTATTTTTGTCTTTCACCTCGCCAATTTTGGAATAATTAAACAGTACCAACTAAATTGGAAACACCATCTTGAAAGAATGAGTTCAAATCGGATCCCCAAAGCTGTTTATGATTATATACTAAGATGACGAAGATCACTGGGCCGTCCTATGAAACGCTGGAGGGAAAATTGTCTATAGGATCGTAACAGGCCTTGGCCTAATACTTGGAAGGAACAAAAAGAAGAAGACTTCATTGATGCCAAGAGATCGGGATAAGTAGATTCTCAGACAACGCCAGATTATCTGCAATGGGTATCTAAAAATAATTACGATATAAATTTATAGTCCACCGCTGTGGTCTCGAGGTAGCGTGCTACCTTGTCACGCAGCGGGCCCGGGTTCGATACCCGGTCGGGGCAGTTTTTCTGGGTGAGGTTTTTATCGGAGTTTTTCTTCACCTGTAAGACAAATGTCAGGAAAACTTTAAGGCCCAAACGGTCCCCGAAATCATATTACCATCATCATCATCCTTATCATTATCACCATCAGCTTCACCGGTGTGGAAAGCAACGGGAAGCTACTACGCCAACAATTCCCTAGTAAAGCTGCAAGCATGAAAATGCTATGATTGCAGTGAAGGATCTGCCTTCGGGCAGATTTACTATGGATGGATGAATTTATAATTATTTTTCTTTCTACTTATTTAACTAAACATAAAAGAACGTTTCATTTATTTAGACGTATTAGCGCGCGCTGGGTATTAGCTAGTTTAAAATAGTTATAACGTCCGGCAGCCCGTAATTTCAAGAAAAATCTAACCTTTAGTGTGAACAACGTTTCCGCATTGTAGACCAATAAAAAAAGCAATAGTCTGTCATAATAATTATACATATATTTAATTTGTTTACGACTTAAGATTTGTCCCGGGTTAAATTCCCAGTATCGACCAATCTGATCGAGGTTTTTTCCTGGTTTTCCTAATCGTTAAGACAAATTCTAGGTTGAAATTTCATTACCAGGACTCATTTAATCATTTTCCCCATTCCACATCATCATATAAATAAAATAAAAGTACAACAAAATAATTAAAAAGTCGCAATACGGCCTAGAAGTTAAAGGCGTCTCTACAAACGCGGTAAGATTAAATTAAAAGACAATGTAATCGATACTCATCTGATTGCAAGTAAATCATTACTGTAAGTGGACGAATTCTCAACTTGCTTTGAAAAAAATGCATTAAATATTACTCTATGTTCAGCTATCTTTCTCTTTATACTTCATTTCACGTAAAAGAAGTTTTTCTCGCTTCTAGAAGTAATTTTAAAAAATCGCTTTGTAACGTCAGAATGCATTTAGAGATTAAATTTGAAATGCGCGAATTCAAAGCCACCTTCAAATTATAATAAAACAAAGGAGAAAATCAAAGCCTCCTAATAATGAAAATATTCTGGTTTCATGTAATTTTAATTTGAATGATTTATCATTGCTTCTTTCAATTTAGTATATTTCTCGAGCCCGCTGTAATTTTGCTAATGGTCTATACTTACAAAGGAATTCATACACTATATAGTAGTGTTACTCGTATTTATAAATGTATCATAAGTCTGAAATGTTTAAATAATTATAGTTTAATATGAGAAGTGAGAGTTTAAAATTTCGCTAATAAAGCGAACTGCATTCTTCATTATATAACTTTTATAACTGTTGCAATTATCAATTTATATGGTTGCAGAACTGCTTTATTACCCCCATTATTTCATATAATTACTGACGTTTGCGATTCGGTATTACTTCGGATGTTCATAATGTTTATATAAATTGGGGATTGAAATGTTTGGTAGGAACGATATAAACATATCAATACTATTTATAGTTATAAATATTTATACAATTTATACATACCATGATCCTACAAGGTATTCATAGAGTTTCATCCCCTATACATATCCAGAATATATAATATTATAATTTTTGTTGTCGTAAGAATCTGTAATTCGGAGTTCGATTATGTTACTTTAATAATAGTGATTACTTGAATATTAAATTTTGGAAGATATAATTATATATATATATATATATATATATATATATATATATATATATATATTTTAGATTGTATAAAATATAAATATGACATGGAATTAATTAGATTATTAATTGTTTCAGCTGCAATAATAAAGAGTGCACAAATCATCTTTTCTTCTTGGCTACCAGCAGCTATGACTGCTCGCCTCCTTTACATCCTTACGTGTTTCAACATATTTGTCGACTTGTTTTTACATCCTTAAATTTTGCAATATCTTTGTCGAATGTTTTTTTTTTTGTTTGTTTGTACATTCCTATATGTTTCAATATCTTTGTCGAATGTTTTTTTTATTTGTGAATCCCTTCCTCATGTATATATCCTATGAGTTTTTCGAATGTTTAATTTGTATATTTGTTGATATTTTTACATCCTTACATGTTTCAATACACTTGTGGAATGGTTTTTATTTGTATATCCCTATATCCTGTAAGTTTCAGTATATTTTTTCGAATGTATGTTTCAGTATATTTGTCGAATGTTTTTGTTTGTATATCCCTATATGGTTCAATATATTTGTCGAATGTTTTTTAGTTACATGTCCCTGTATTTTCAATATATTTTTCGAATGCATGTTTCAGTATATTTTTCGAATGTTTTTTGTTTGTACATCCCTGTAGGTTTCAATATATTTGTCGAATGTTTTTTATTTGAAAATCTTTATATCCTGTATGTTTGAATGTATTTTAGAATGTATGTTTCAGTATGTATATTTGTCTATTTTTTTATCTCCCTGTATGTTTCAATATATATGTCGATTGTTCTTTTTTGTACATGCCTATATCAAATATGTTTCCACATATTTGTTCATTTTTTGTATATTCTGTATGTTTTAATACATTAGTGGAATTTTTTTGTTCGTACTTCCCTATATATTTCAATGTATTTGTTGAATATTGGAACGTATTGCAGCTCTACTGTGCAATTATTTTACTCGTGTGAATCGTGCGTTAAAACTTGAAATGTCCGATCTTTTTTTTTTTTTTTGATTGTACATATTGCATTGTTTGGTACAAGTTTCGGCGAACCTTGAGGCGCCATTACTTCTAACAATTGTATAATTTTAAATTTGAATGATGTAAAAGTAATTTTCGCTGAATAATAGGAAATATCGATGATATGAAATCTTCTTTAAAAATATTTCCGTGAATACAATCTCAATAGCTTCTTCATTCCTTTGGAAGTCGCTTAAAATAATTCAGTTATAGAGACGGGGATATCATAACATACCCTTTAAAATAAATTTCCCTGCCACATAACTTGTATAAAAACAAACTCGCATCAATTTGAACTCGCGTTACAAAGGAAAAAGAAACACGTTTAATAAAGTTAGAGTATTTGCGAATGTACCGTAAGTGAAATAGGGGAAGTTTTATGTGTAATTCCTAACAATGAGGTCTACCGCAATTTCTCTCGTCCGCTCAATTTTGTTAATTGCACGAAAAAAAAACTCATTCATACGTCACCTGTGTAAAAACCTTTTCTGTATTTACTGCAATTTCATTTTCGATACATCGATTCCACGCCAACAATTTACCAAACTAATAACATAAAAATTTCTATCAATAACATTCACAGACACATGTCAACATGTATCATGACTCTGCAAAAATGATATAAGATGCTCTGAAGTGCCACATATGATTCATGACAGTATTACAGTTAAGAATAAACCTTCATTAATACTTACTTACTCACTGGCACTATCGAACCCGTAGGTTCATGGCCGCGCGGACATAAGCTCTCCATACATCCCTATCCTGAGCTAATGCTTTCCAATCATTCCCTGAATAATCTACTTCCCTCAAATCATAGTTAATGTTATTCTCCCACCTCATTCTTGGTCTACCAACTGGGCGTTTTCCCTCTGGCTTTCCTACAAGAAGCTTCCATGCACGTCTTTCATTCCCCATACGTGCAACATGTCCTGCCCATCGCAGTCTACGAGACTTAACTGTTCTTATTATATCTGGCTTCCTATAAAGACCATGTAGTTCATTGTTATGTAGTCTTCTCCATTCACCTGTCTGTTCATCTCTCTTTGGTCCAAAAATTTTCCTAAGAACTTTATTCTCAAATACTATGTTTTAATTTTTCATTATCTTCCCAATCTTATAATAATAATAATAATAATAATAATAATAATAATAAATAATAAATAGAAGTATTAACTGCAGAGTTAAAGCCTTTCCCTAATTTCAACAAGTGAAATAAGTTATACAGAAAACTGTGTGTTAATACACTCTATTTATTTCTTAAAGTAATACTAAATTCAGTACTACTAACATAAAGAAAACGAAAATATGTCACAAATGGCCTTAGCAGCCGTATTCACATCATTTTGGCGTAAATAATCCACACAAATGTCGTGTGATATTTCACTATAACATTATCTAATTATACAAAGTACCAGTAGCAATTTACTAACAATTTTCCACAGATAAAATTAATCTTGATTTAAAGTTGATCTTGTTTCACAATTATTTTACAGTCTCTGATGAGTCCGCTCACTACAATTCGTCCTCTCTCAATTTCTCAGCTCACTTATAGCTGTCAAAACACAAAACGGATACTCCGCTCGCGACCAGTGGTTATATAGGCGGGGATGGAAACTTTTAGTCTCTCGACCGAGACATTTCCATATGGAACTTTCTGACCACCGATCTTTCCCGAAAGGGCAAGTAGATGCTCGTAGAGATCTCTGGAATGAGAGCCTAAATATTTCGATGAACTGCGCGGGGCTTTCGACTTTCGAGTCGGCGACTCGCAAATATATTTCTACCAGTGCGATACCACTATTTTCCCACTGGATCGAGATACATTTTTAGAAGACTAGATATAATCAAATCATTTCCATTAGCAGCATCTATAGTATGTTTAACACGCGTGTATTGTATATTATTTTTGAGACATGATAATTTATATTTGTAATATGATGATATTCTATTTAATGGTTGATTTAAAAAAATGAAAGTGGGATCTGAAGTAACAATCTTAGAGAATAGAGCATTCGAGTGAGTGCTGCAACATACTAGAACTGAATATTTCTTAACCTTGAATACTCGTTTCCTGATTAAGGAAACTATAGACAAGACATCACTGCGAAGCCTTTTGTTATGCAATGAAAAAAAAGTTAATTTGAATGAAGACTTTGCCCTGGAAGAATAATGATATTGACCGTGGTGAAATGAAGAACATCTCACTTTTACAGTGTTCAGTGACTGTTAATTTGTCTTCAAATGTTATGATACACAAATAAATAAGAAGACACACAGGGTATGAACTGAAATAGTAACATTCAAATAATAACTTCGACGTTACATTTTAAATCTGTAATAATCAGAGACTGCCAAACTGCACCATCTTTCAGAAACAAATAGAAAATAAAATTACTAACAGAAACAACTCACTAATATTACTTTTTAAGAATTAATAACGTGTTTTTTCATTATTTAATAAAATAGGCTTAAGATGTGTTAATATATTTACCTAATGCCTTGTATAAAAAGCATAGATTCATTCATTGCAGTTTATTACTTTCTTTGTATATTTTTTTTCTTTCTTTTCTTTTTATGTATAGTAGATTCGACTGTTATTCCTTTCTATATTCATACTTACTTACTTACTCACTGGCACTATCGAACCCGTAGGTTCATGGCCGCGCGGACATAAGCTCTCCATACATCCCTATCCTGAGCTAATGCTTTCCAATCATTCCCTGTATAATCTACTTCCCTCAAATCATAGTTAATGTTGTTCTCCCACCTCATTCTTGGTCTACCAACTGGGCGTTTTCCCTCTGGCTTTCCTACAAGAAGCTTCCATGCACGTCTTTCATTCCCCATACGTGCAACATGTCCTGCCCATCGCAGTCTACGGGTCTTAACTGTTCTTATTATATCTGGCTTCCTATAAAGACCATGTAGTTCATTGTTATGTAGTCTTCTCCATTCACCAGTCTGTTCATCTCTCTTTGGTCCAAAAATTTTCCTAAGAACTTTATTCTCAAATACTCGTAATCTCCTTTCCTCCCTTAAAGTAAGAGTCCATGTTTCGCACCCATATAATATAACTGGTAGAATAATAGTTTTATATATTTTCAGCTTAACGTTTTTTGAAAGGAGTTGGGACATCAAAAGTCTCTGCAATGCATAATAGCATGCATTTCCAGAATTGAGCCTATGTTTAATTTCTTTGTGCATCTCATTCCTATTTGTGATTATTATTCCTAGGTATTTGAATTCAGCCACTTCCTCAAAATTTCCCTCATTTGTCATTAGCCGTCCATCTCCATTATATACTGAATTTCTACCTGTGACCACATATTTAGTCTTACTGATATTTACTTCCAGTCCTAATTTCTTAGTGTTACTCAATAGTGTGTGCGTGTTGGCCTTTAGTATCTCCTCGCTATCGGCCAATAGTACTACATCATCAGCATAAACTAACAGCTTATTAATACCATTCAGTTGTAAGCCTTCCTCATTCTCTAAAGATTTAATGGCATGCTCTAGTACAAAATTAAATAGTAGAGGAGATAGTGCATCTCCTTGCTTCAACCCATTCTGGATTTCAAAAGTGTCTGAAAAATGTTTGCCTACACGCACCCTACTATTTGAGCCATTTAGACACATTCGTATAAGTCTAACTAACTTTTTAGGAATTCCGAACTCCAGCAGGATACTATATAACTTCTCCCTCTTAATTGAATCATATGTTTTTTTGAAGTCTACATATAGTTGATGTACAGTGCCATTATATTCCCATTTCTTTTCTAAAATCTGTCTTATACTAAAAATCTGATCTGTTGTAGACCTGTTTCTTCTAAATGCACATTGATGATCTCCTAGAATGTCATCAATGTAGGGAGTAAGTCTGCTTACTAATATATTGTAAGAATTTTGTATGAAGTTGAAAGTAATGAGATGCCCCTGTAGTTGTTGCAATCAGTTTTATCTCCTTTCTTATAAATTGGTACGATAATTGATTCCTTCCATTCATCTGGAAGAGCTTCTTTTCCCCAAATCATACTAAGGAACCAGCGTATCTTGTCCATCAATTTTTCTCCCCCTGATTTTATCAGTTCTGCTGGGATCTCATCTGAACCTGAAGCTTTATACATCTTCAATTTTTCAATCGCCATTTCAACCTCTAATGCACTTGGCTCTGCGACTAGCATTTCTGCTGTCTGTAACTTATCCTCCTCAATGTCCTGTTCTGTATGTACATTTAATAGCTGATTAAAGTAAGTTTTCCATCTATTTAATATACTCCTAGAATCTGCAATCATATCCCCATTTTCATTTCGAATTATGTTTGTTCTAGCCTGAAACCCTTTCTTCTCTATACTAATTCCCTGATATAATTCTCTAATGTTCCTATTTTTTGCATTCATTTCAAGATCATTAATCTTCTCTCTCAAATATTCCTCTTTTTACTCTTTAGTAACTTAGTGGTTTCCCGTCTAATACTACCCAATTGCTCTAAATTACCTCATTTGGATCGTGTAACCATTTAATTTTTGCTAGTTTTTCTTTCTTTACAATGTCGGCACATTCCTCATCAAACCATTTCTTGTTTTGCCTCTTTTTTAAACAACCAATGCTTTCTGATGCTGAAAATTTAATAGTATCTCTTATAGCCTCCCATTCTTTATTTATATCAGGTTCTTCTTCATTTGCCACATTGTCATCTGAAGATTCCAGTACTTCAAATCTATTAGCAATTTTGATTTGGTATTCTTGCCGCATTTCATCATTTTTCAAGTTTTTAATTCATATTTTACAGAATCATCTTTAGCATTCGTTCCTCTCATAAGCGATAACCGTTGTCTGATTTTCACTCTGACCAGATGATGATCCGAATTGCAGTCTGTCCCTCTAACTGATCTAACATCAATGGATGTACTGTGCCAGCGTTTATCCACTAATACATGATCTATCTGGTTCCGAGTTTCTCCATCTGGGGACGTCCAGGTGTATTTATGAATATCCTTATGCTGAAATGTTGTGCTCTTAACAATCAGATTCTTTGATGTGGCAAAGTGACTAATCTAACCCCGTTGTCGTTACTATCTTCATGAAGACTGAATTTGCCTATTGTTGGTTTAAATATATCTTCCCGTCCCACTTTTGCATTAAAATCTCCTAAGACAATTTTCATATGATATCGTGAAAGGCTATCAAATAAGCATTCTAATTCTTCATAGAACTCATCCTTGATCTTGTCATCTTTATCTTCTGTGGGGGCATGTACATTTACAATTATAAAATCATGTCGTTTACCCTTTAGAATTATGTATGATATCCTATCATTAACAAACTTAATATCTCGGATAGCAGATAGGATCCTCCTTCTGACTAAAAAACCCGTTCCAAATGCAGGTCTTTCTGCACCCCCGTAGTATAATGCAAAGCTTCCTGATTCCTGACTACCTTCTCCTGGCCACCTAACTTCCTGTAAAGCGACTATATCCAAGGGCGATTTATCTAGTTCCCGCGTTAATATCTCTAGTGCCCCACTATTGTATAAAGTCCTAACATTCCATGTTCCTAGGAACATGTCCCTGTGTTTGAGTCTTTGGCATGGGTTCCCTGAAGTAGTCCCCGCCCGGAGAACCGAATGGGGGACTATTTTACCTCCGGAAAATTTTACCCCAGATGAACCCATGTCCGCATTTCTTGACGGTTGTATTTTTACGGAAAGATCGTCACTCTTTCGCCCAAGGTACTTTTTTCGTCTGGGTTATCACCTTCGACCAGTCCGGCATGGGTAACCCTATCGGCAGCAATGCTACCGCCGGCATAGCTCTCAGGATCATTTAAGCACGCAAGCCACTCCACCACGACAAGGTAAAGATACCATGGAGGGCCTTTCTATATTCATTCAATCATTAATTTAATTTTAATTGTATTAAATTTCATTGTATTATTAGACATTAATTTCATTATTATTCAATTTGACAGCTAATTAATTGTTTAATATGACTATTATTGTAATATTTTTTTGTACTCATATTGTAACATATATTTGTCCTAGTGAGTGGAAGAGAAGGCCACATGGCCTTAACTCCACCAGGCTAAATAAATATATTCTATTCTATTCTAATAACTAACTAACTAACTCACTGGCACTATCGAACCCGTAGGTTCATGGCCGCGCGGACATAAACTCTCCATATATCCCTATCCAGAGCTAATGTCTTCCAATCGTTCCCTGTGTAATCTACTTCCCTCAAATTATAGTTAATGTTATTCTCCCATATCATTCTTGGTCTACCAACTGGGCGTTTTCCCTCTGGTTTTCCTACAAGAAGCTTCCATGCCCGTCTTCCATACCCCATTCGTGTCATATGTCCTGCTAATCACAGTCTACGAGACTTAACTGTTCTCATTATATTTGGCTTCTTATAAAGACCAAGTAGTTCACTGTTATGTAGTCTTCTCCATTCACCTGTCTATTCATCTCTCTTTGATTCAAAAATGTTCCTAACAACTTTATTCTCAAATACTCGTAATCTCCTTTCCTCCCTTAAAGTAATAGTCCATATTTCGCATCCATATAACTGGTAGAATAATAGTTTAAATATATTTTCAGTTTAACGTTTTTTGAAAGGAGTTGGGATGTCAACGGTCTATGAATTGCATAATAGCACGCATTTCCAGATTTGAGCCTATGTTTAATTTCCTTATGTATCTCATTCCTATTTGTGATTATTGTTCCTAGGTATTTGAATTCAGCCACTTCCTCAAAATTTTCCTCATTTGTCATTAGCTGTCCATTTTCCATTATAAAATGTATTTCTGTGTGTGACTATGTATTTAGTTTAATTGCTATTTACTTCCAATCCCAATTTCTTACTGTTACTCAATAGTCTGTACGTGTTGGCCTTTAGTATCCCCTCGCTATCGCCCAATAATACTACACCATCAGCATAAACTAACAGCTTATTAATACCATTGAGTTGTAGGCCTCATTCGTCCTCTAAAGATTTGATGGCCTGCTCTACTACAAAATTAAATAGTAGAGGAGATAGTGCATCTCCTTGCTTCAACCCATTCTGGATTTCAAAAGTATCTGAAAACTGTTTGCCTACACGCGTCCTACTATTTGTGCTATTTAGACACATTCGTATAAGTCTAACTTTTTAGGAATTCCGAACTCCAGCAAGGTGCTATATAACTTCTCCCTCTTAATTGAATCGTTTGCCTTTTTGAAGTCTACGTATAGTTGATGTACAGTACCATTATATTCCCATTTATTTTCTAAAATCTGTCTTAAACTAAAAATGTGATCTGTTGTAGACCTGTTTATTCTAAATGCACATTGATGATCTCCTAGAATCTCATCAATATAAGGAGTAAGTCTGCTTACTAATACATTTGTTAGAATTTTGTACGAAGTTGAGAGTAATGAAATGCTCCTATAGTTGTTGCAATCAGTTTTATCTCCTTTCTTATAAATTGGTATGATAATCGATTATTTCCATTCATATGGAAGACCTTCTTTATCCCAAATCATATTAAGCAACCGGCGTATCTTGTCTATCAATTTTTCTCCCCCTGATTTTATCAGTTCTGCTGGTAATCTCATTTGAACCTAATGCTTTATACAGCTTAAATTTTTCTATTGCTATTTCAAACTCTTATGCACTTGTTTCTGCAACTAGCATTTCTGCTGTCTGTAAATTATCCTCTTGAATATCCTGTTGTATATGTACATTTAATAGTTGATCAAAGTAACTTTTCCATCTATTTAATATACTCCTGGAATCTGCAATCATATCCCCATTTTCATTCCGATTTATGTTTGTTCTAACCTGAAACCCTTTCTTCCATATTCTAATTCCCTGATATAATTCTGCAATGTTCCTACTTTTTTCCATTCATTTGGAGATCATTAATCTTCTCTCTCAAATATCTCCTCTTTTTACCCTTTAGTAAAGAGGTGGTTTCCCGTCTAATACTACCCATTTGCTCTAAATTCACATAATTTGGCTCGTGCAACCATTTCATTTGTGTCGGCTTTCTTTTCTTTACAATGTCGGCACATTCCTCATCAAACCATTTCTTGTTTTGCCTCTTTTTAAAATAACAAATGCTTTCTGATGCTGACAAATGCAAATATTAAATATTTAAAGATGTAATATGGGTAGCGATATTGAGATTGAAAAGCAGTAAAACAGTTGGGTAGGTTAAGAGAGTAGGTCTGAATGTAGGATAATTGACGCCGACAAGATCATTAAAACACACTATCTCTGAAATATAACATAGTAGTTATAAATACGTATTGTATGAATCGTATAGTTTATCAGATAACTCTTGTCATGACAAACAAATAAAAGGCACCATTAAGAGATATGAGAAATTGAGAGAAGTAGAGTATACAGAAAAAAATTGCAAAACATTAGATAAAAATAAGGATGTGTGGAGTGTTTATGTCCGCACGGCCTTGAGCCTATGGGTTCAATAGTGCCAGTGAGTTACGTAGTTCAAATATATGAGAAATGTTAACTTCCTTCAAAGATTTTGACCGCTAGATCTTGTTTTCAACTGGAGAATAAAAAATCATAATTGAAATAAAAATTAACCATTTTCTTAAAAAAGCAGTCCACCTAGAAGGTCCGTGGTATACCAAACGGCAGCTGGTTTCACATCCACATGTGTTACTTCCTTAAAAATACATGTTTTTGTAAAAAAACTCATTATTTAGTTTCATAAATATTAGCTATTAATTTACTTGCTCCAAACTGACGAAAGTCCCGTGGACGAAAGGTCTAAGATATTCTTCCTTTAGCATATTGTTACGGAACGCTAGCTCGAACATATCCTTATGAAGAGAATACTTTTTTCATAAGTAATGCCACGAGTGATTTCCAATTTATCTAGAGAATTTGGAAATCAAGAGTGACATTTGTTAGGACTATTTAACGAATAAAATTAAGTTGTTTACTCACAAATCATTATTTAACTATCCATAGATCCATAGTAATTCTGTCCGAGGGCAGGTCTTTCACTGCAATCATAGCATTTTCATGGTATGCTTTGCAGTTTTACTAGGGAATTATAGGTGTGGTAGCATCCCGTTGTTTTCCACACTGATGGAGGATGATGATGATGGCCGGATGATTTTCGGGGACCGTTGGGCTCTAAGCGTCCTGACATTTGTCTTACAGATGAGGAAAAACCCCGAAAAAACCTCACCCAGGAGCCTGTCCCGGCCGGGAATCAAACCCGGGCACGCTGCGTGACAAGACAGCACGCTACCTCGAGACCACAGCGGGCGTCTATTTAAATATAGTTACTTTAAAATATGTATATATTTAATGTAAACGGCAATGTTTGAAAATACAGGGTGAGGCAATGAAACGGCACGATTTTGAAAAATCACCAATAATATATTTACAAAAAAGAGTATAATTATTTGAACATGAATCTTAAGTACATGAGTGGAAATTAATGTTTTACCTTAAAAAACAATCATTTTTTGAATATGGTGCCAGTAAGGTGACGTCCTTGGTTTTGCACACATTGTTGGAGTCTAAGATGAAATCCACCCATGGCGTTCTGTAGCATCTGCAAAGGAATGTTGTTAATTTCCTGCCGGATTCTCTCCTACAGATCTTCTTTTGTTCTTGGTGCATTTTCCTCGAAGACTTGCATTTAAGATAGCCCCAAAGAAAGAAGTCTGGGGCGGTCAAATCTGGCGAACGGGGAGGCCAAGGGATATCACCATTCTTGCTGATTAGCCGTCCTGGAAAAGCGAGTCTCAGCAAACCCATTGAGACATTAGCAGTATGGCTTGTTGCTGGAAGAGTGTTTCTTCATCTGGATCATACTGATCGATGCCAGGCAGACCAAAAGTTACTAACATGTCAGCATAACGTTCAGAGTTCACCGTTACTGTGTTACCATGTTCATCTTCAAAAAAATAGGGTCCCACGAGTCCACGAGAAGATACTGCACACCAAACTGTTACTTTTTCAGAATGGAGAGGTTTTTCATGAAGATCACGTGGGTTATTTGCGGACCAATACCGGAAGCTCTGCTTGTTAACGTAACCACTAAGGTGAAAGTGGGCTTCATCACTCATCCATAAGTTATGCACTCTTTCTCCATTTGTTCCGATAACATTAAGCATCGCTTGGCAAAAGCGTATGCGATGATTGTAATCGTTAGGTTGTAGGGCTTGCACTATCTGCATTTTGTATGGGTGATAGTGTAGGTCATTCTTCAAAATCCGTCTCACCGATCGATTGCTGAGACCAAGTTGAGCGCTGTGCCGCCTTGCTGATTTTCGCGGACTTCGTGTTAATGCATCGCGCACACGATCAATGTTCTCTGGGGTCCTGATTGTTTTTCACTACCACCAATTTTCTTCGTCGTGCTTGCAGTGGCTTCAAAGTTTTTCACCCACAGGAGGATAGCTTTCCTCGATGGCACGGGAGCCCGTGGCGGTAGATTAAACTTAAGACGGAAAGCACGTTGGGCACCAACCACACTATCCATGTTTTTATAATATGCTTTTACAGCAAACGCACGTTGCACGCTTGACCAACGCTCCATGGCTACTGAAATTTCCACTTGTCTAGATGCTCAAGGTCGTTTCCCCCACTCCCATAACCCCCCACTGCGCCCGTCAGCCGGAGTCCAAATCGTGCCGTTTCATTGCCTCACCCAGTAAATGTGAAATGATTGTTTTGATTAATTTGTTCATCACTGCAACAAGATCATATTATTTATTTTCAAAGGATCGCAATATTGTAAGAATGCACCCTAGTGGAGAAATTTATAACCAACATTATAGGTTATTAATTAATTTCTGATTTCCTATGATGTAAATATATTAATTATATTTTTCCAGAACGTAAATTCCTGGAAAATTATTCGTTTAAGAAAGTGCAAACAGTGTTTTTTTTGTGGTATAATCAATTGCTACAAATGTTTTTATATTATATCCCGCAAGCACTATCTGCTAACAATCGTGCACTATAAATACAATCTTGTAGTTACATGCAGTCACTGGAAAATAATGCTATGACCTATTCAGAATGTTAAAAAAGGAGGAGCTTGATTTTAAAGTGATAACATTAAATTTATAAAATCGAAGTGAAACACGACTGTGATTGGTTGTAAATCAAAATCCATTGAAACGTGATTTTCATTAACCCCCATTTGGTCCATATAATTGCTGTCAGTTTGTGATACAGAGTGTCATTCTCTATCGACGAATTTGAGTAGTTACAATAAGTAGTGACTTCAGGTTGAGAAAATCAGGTACAACGAGGGGGGGATTCGAAATTCTGTTATATTACTCATATAATGGCTCAATAATCGTCCATCTTTGTGACTTATGTTTATAAGTTGTAGTTGGCTGCTAGGTTAAGTGTTTTCTAGGCCAGAAATGGAGGAGTAGTAAATGGCAAAACAAATTTTAAATGATCAACATGCTATGTATAAAATTATAACCAGACCTGTAGTAACATATTATTTCCTAAGTTCGAATCCAGGGTGTTCCAGAGGGATATTGATGGTGGACTATACCGGAGTTGTTCTGGGTTTTCTCGGGGTTCTCGCCTTTCCCAAATTCCATCCCACCAATATTCTCCATTTTCCCTTCCCTCCCCTTCACGTCATTTCATGTCTCATACATTTATTTTACATCACCCTTCGCCTCATCGCATGCTAGGTAAAAAAAAACAAATAGTTTGGTTTGTAAACCACGTGTGTTGAATATATGTGATTCCAGGTATCTAGTAGGAGCCCACCAGGTGCTGCCTCGTGTCTCTGAGCATGAGCAATAAAAAAGGGCATGAGATGCTTAAAAAAGGCGGTATGGGTTATGGGAGTAGAACCTGAAATGCCAGACCTGGAAGACGACCTACAACGTATATAACACCCTGGAATAGACTTTCATTCCATTCATCTTCATAAAACTGGGAGATCGCAATAGATCTATCAGGTAGCTGTGCTCGGGCAGTCTACCCTCATATATAAATAAATAAGTAAATAAATAAGAACACATTATTTACTTCAAAATTTTCCTCTCACATTACTTTCGTTGTTGAATCTTAGGTATTGTCCGAGAGAAAGAAATAATTTAAAGAAAATTTGCGGTATGGTTCACGTCACGTGAATTGTGAGTGCATAACTAGAAACAATCAGGAACTCTTAGAAATGTTAGATCAATCTCATAAATTTAGTCATGTAATCCCCTAAAGGCAATTGTCTTCTGCCTAATGCAGGAACCTTGGTCAATGCTTGGTTAATTAGATGAGCTAGTACAAATATTACGTCCTGCGATATACTGTTTACATAACCTACTATCACACATCACCCTTACATTAGTTTGCAGAGATCGGAATAGGAACGACAACGTTAAGAACTATATAATATGCAGCTATATTTTTTCAAACACAACTTGCGCTAAAGGAACGCCATTCCTCCTTCCCAGTCCGAGCTACAAGTTGACTAATGCATATCGTACAATTAGTGAAACTTGCCAACATAATCATAATGCCACGAGTGATTTACAATGTATCTAGAGAATTTGGAAATCAAGAGTGGCATTTGTTAGGACTATTTAACGAATACAATTAAACTGTTTACTCACAAATCATTATATAAATATAGTTATTTTAAAATATTTATTTATTTAATGTAAACGGCGATTTTTTAAAACAAACGAGGAGCATCGTTTCAAACCGTATTATGTCAAAAATTTAAAATTTTACAGGAAATGCAAACAACGCAGTAGGCCGCCTACTCTTAAACTATGAATGTTATATAAAAACTGACAAGTCTAAAAATTGTCATAAAATATACAAAACTGATGTGTGAAAGGAATAAAATCACTTCATAATATTGTTGATGATATGAGGGTGGTTGTAATGGACATAATATGGTTTGTTACAACCACAATGGGAAAATAAATATCTAAGAATTTTTTAGTGTATATTTTGGACTGTATTTAGATAAGAGTTTAAGATAGCATAAAAATACAATTTCCTAGAGTGTTATTAACTTTTTATATAATAGAGAAAAAATAATGTAGTGAGATTATTGGCTGTATTTAGTGAATATTCTGGCTAATTAATCTGTAAGGAATAGTGCAAAGAGCATAGCAATTCAAATGCACACCCCGCACTCTTCTTCTAAACAGTCACACAGTGTTATTGTCGCCAGTGGGATCTTCACTGGGAGCAGGCTCTGATTCCAAAATACTCTGGTAGAATTGTAAAATATTTTCATCTCTCCAGTCCTCCCCAAATCCCTTCCTCAGCAAGTTCTCAACATCACTCTTCTTTGCCTCAGTAAACTTGCTGATAGGTGGTACAGCCGACGGTTCCCGTATGAAGAAGTACCCTGCCTGCCCACGTTTCATAATAGGGTTGAATAATTTAAAAGGGTCATCAATCCTTTAAGTTGGCTCCATTTTATGAGATACTCTGCCTTTCCCATCTTTTGTTGTTTTTCTGAGCATTATTCTCTTCATTTCCCTGATACCCTCACATTTCTTATAATGTTTGCTCAAATCCTTATAATTCTTCAGTACCCAGTCTTTTCCTAGAACATGAACTGAACCAACTGTCTGGTAAATTTCCTGATAAACATCTGGTGTGAAAATTTCCGAATTTCTTCTTAATTTCTTCTCAATTATTCCAAAAATTCTGTCAGCTGGCATAATTTAGGAGTAATCTCTGCTTTATTAAGTAACATAACATTCTGTGTATGTTTATTTACACTTCCTAACAGAGCAATGTAATAGAATACTTGGTATTGCATCATACATACCTGATATTTAACAGTCAAATATCAGTGTTCTCTTTTCCTCCCCTCTGGGTCGGCGTCTTTTCGGTGAAGAAACATGAATCATCAGAGAAAGCTGACGGTCTTGCTCGCTTTTGTTTTTAGCAGCGAATACCTTTTGTTTGACCTTGAGAAGAAAATAAGCGGGAATACTGCGGCAGTGACACCATCCTTCTTTATGGTGACATGGAGGTGAAAATTCAGTCATGTCTGGGTCTTTGTCACAGTTCCTAATTACAAAATGAAAATAAATGTTACCGACATAATTTTTTTATATAATTTATTATATCCGTAGCCTATAGTACTATATCAGTAAATGATGTAATAAACTGATTTACAGAATGTTATCTACAGATAGGCTATTTTAAGAAAATTTGAACCATTATACTTTTCCTCAGATTGAAGCTGCCGCATAGTTTGTCTCCGTTTTTGCCCCCTTCGACTGGCTCTTGAATTATCCCCCACATTAACACATTCATCTATCTCACAGCAGAAAAGTATCACGTTTATATACTAACAATGCATAAACCTACTGTCGCGGCAAAACTAATACTATAAGATCAGTATACCCAACAGAAAAAATTAAAATTCCAGGGCAGACAACATGGAAAATAGAGACGAGGACAAAATGCGATTTGCACCGACCGTGATTGAGGACATAATACGATATGAAACAACCACCTGTTTTTAAGCTTCATTTACGCAAGGGAAAAAATGTTATTTGACACGATTTGAGCATACAGCTCGATAGAGCGTGTAAGAAACATAACGAAATGATATCAAACTCAATTTTGTCCGGGAGTGGACATAATACGGTTTGAAACGACGCTCCTCAAATGAGAAGCGATGTTTGAAAACAAATGAGAAACGATTGTTACGCTTGTTCATCATTGCGACCAGATCATATTATTTATTCCCAAAGGATCGCAATATTGTAAGAATGCACCCTAGTGGAGACATTTATAACCAACATTATATGTATTAATTAATTTCTGATGTCCTATGATGTAAATATGTCAATTATATTTTTCTGCAACGTTATTTCCTGAGAAATAATTCGTTTAAGAAAGTGCAAACAGTGTTTTTTTTGTGGTATAATCAATTGCTACAAATGTTTTTATATTATCTCCCGTAAGCACCATCAGCTAACATTCATGCACTGTATATACAATCTGGTAGCTGTATTTCTTAAGTCAGTCACTGCAAAATAATGCTATGACCTATTCAGAATGTTAAAAAGGAGGAGCTTTCTTTAATATGATAAACTTCTTTGATAAATTCGAGGCGAAACACGACTGTGATTGGATATAATTAAAACATCATTAAAATATGACTAGTTATTGAATCCCATTTGGAGTATGAGTTAAATAATCACTACAAATTACCTTTACAATCTGTGTATACTAGTTCGGCCCAGAGCCAAAAAGTAAATAATGCCAGTTTGGTCCCATGTCATTAATTAATCAATATTAAGTTCGACCCCCGGTCAAAAAACTTTTTTTATTATGTGGGGACTGTCGTAAGAGATGGACTACTAAATTCGTGATTAGAGATAGCAATACATAAAATTGCTTGCCCATTCCTTAAGACATGGTTAAAAATGTGATTGCAATGTACAACTTAAAAGAAAAAGAAGTGAAGACTCCAATGCTAATCAATGTTTTTTTTAACTTGAACAACGTACCATATAACCACCAAATATCTTAATATTTAGTGATACTAGCAGCTATCGGGCCTATGATGTAGTGGTTATCTTCTGTAACGGGAAAAAACGGAGGCGTAGTAATGCCAGGTCAAGGCAAGGACTATATATCTCAGGGTTGTGGATTTTCACCGTGGGAATAAGGCGAGGAGCGAAATAAGGACACTGAGTACAATCAGGAGGCTTACCAACACAACACTGATGTCAATCATATATATTTATTAATGAACATGTAGCACAGGCGATCCACTGTTACAGTTCCTAATCCATAACATGGATTTATTTGGATATAATCCGGTATCTTTTCTTCGGAATAGTACATGTGCGAATAGCGGTCGACATCAGACCAATTTTATTAATATTGTGGCGAATCTATAGAGTTTTGAAACACTGATAATTACTAGTCTTCACTGGACCTAAAGTGTGATATAACACCAGCACATTGGTGCTTTTAAAATTAACTTTTAAAACTTGCCGTACTTGGCCTAACACATTTAGTGTGTAATATAGGTCGCTTGCCTGCGACCGGCGAAATATACGAGTCCGCACTGCCGCGGAACTCAAACAATGAATCCTGCGCGGGAGTCTTATGTTAATTTTGCTCCTCTCGGGAATCCTTCCCGGAGCAGACTGCTTTCGCGATATTCGAAATATATCCATACTCTATCTTAAATTCACAATTTACAAAATCAATATTTTCATTGGCTGAACGTATAATTAACATATATAAAAAACGCCTTACTCTCAGAATAATATTTACTTATGGACTCTGATTGGGCATTTACGGTTCCCACTCTATTTAAGGCAGAATCTCGGGGAAATCATTGGTCCATGTATTTCCAGGGTGTGGTTTTCACACGGCTGATGAGAAGTTGGCTAATGAAGCCGGAAATCGGTCATTAATTTACAGAAAACAGATAGACATAGTTTTTTGGCTACTGTTGCCATCTCAACATGCGGTCTAGTGGTCTTCGACACCGAAGACTGACCGTCATTTAACTCTCTGGAAGGATGACTTTCAGAGCCGGACAAGGGACGTTTCCTGTCTCCAGCTGAGACCATTTTATTAGAGAAACAATTCCTCCCGGCTGTAAAATCATTTAACTTTCATGTGCCCAACTTCTAAAATTTGAGATACAAAGGACAGAAATATAATTTTATATACTCAAGCGTAACAGATTGAGTAAAAGATTCTCACGAAACCTTTTTTGGACAGTGTAACTACATATTTAGTAATCATGTTTAATAATAAAATTAATTAATGCAGTTATTTCTGCTACACTTCTTGCCTCTAGTCCCGAGGATCGGGGGTTTAAACTCCTTCCTCCGAGAGGGACTCCAAGCTGTGGTTCTCAGTATAATATAACCTCAAAGATTTTAGTATGTAGTCATACTAGCAGCTGTCGGACGCGATGGTGTAGTGGTTATCTTCTTTGCGTCTAGTCTTTCTATATATAGTAATTAATTAAAAACAGTAACGTCGAATTTGTTAAATAATAAAATCGGGTTCACCTGAATTATAAATTTAGAAATCGCTCTATCGGCTGCAATGTTCGACTTTTTAGAACCAAATTCGATATATGGTATTGAAATAAATAACATTATGGATGTTCCTGTTCTTTTGTATGGATCTGAATCTTGGGTACTTAGACAAAAAGATGTCTCACACATTCAACCTACTGAAATGAAATTGTTTAAGATCCGTAAAAGGATGTACACGCATGGATAGATTACATAATGAATCAGTAAGAAATGAACTGGAGATATTTTTATATATTCGACAAACTAGAAGAGTACAAATACCGATGAAAAGAACATTTAGACAGAATGGACAATACAAGATTACCCAAATCGATTAATACCTACAACCCGCACAGAAAAAGATATTTGGGACGGCCAAGGAAATGATGGACTTGAGACCGAAACAGGTCGCATTGGCCTAATCCTGGAAAGGAAGAAGAAGAAGAAGAAGAAGAAGAAGAAATAAATCGTCAAAGGTATCCTCCAAACATCAGCGAAATTTGACCATTAAATTCCACTTGAAAGCATTACAAGTGGGGATTTACCTGAGAGCCAAAATTTAAAAAATCTAGTATCTGCTATGATACATTTTTCCTAACAAAACTGTAAATGTACAATTTAATTTTAAAAAAAAATATATATATATATATATATTCCGTAAACCAGCAAATTTTATTTGCTGAGGAATTAGCTTAGTTTACCCAGTTCCTGCGTGACGGATTTTTCCTAACAATTAAATGTATGTTTGGAAATTTAGATACAATTTTTCTCCAACTATCATTTTGATTAATTAATGTAAACAATTTTGATTGTAACTTACAATGTTAGGCTTAAAATAGTCCTACGTATATCCGCTTGTGTGGTGTAACTCGCCATTTGAATCAAATTCTAAATTTCCATGTCGCAGGAGGCCCTTGACTTTCAACTAGGCAAAATTCCCCATTCATTCGTCCATTCATTGAATATCTCAAATTCATCCTATATAGACGTCCACAGCTGTAGCATATGTATTACATAGCGTGGCACCCTCCACGTTAGTTGGTGTTCGCATGTTCAAAAATTGAAAACACGCACGCACGCATGCATAAGACACGTACGCACACGCAACAATAAGCACGTGTAGAAGTAGATCTAAATCTCGTAAGCACGCATGTCACCCTTCAACTGTTGTCGCACCCTAATGTTTAGTAATATACTGAACTGAGTACAGTCGGTCCCAACGAACTAGTGATTATCATGCTCATGTGTTGTTACGAAGATCGGGGGTTCAAACGCTGCCAGGGTCGATTTTTTTTTCACGGAGTACCAATCCTTTTTTATTTGGAAGATAAGTAAAACTTTAGACCATGTGCCTTAGATTTACAGCATGTAAAAGAACCTCAGGACTGAAATAACAAACCTTCGTCAACTGTTTAGCGCTCAGCTATGAATTGCGACGTTAATGACATGATTAATGAAACAAATTAAGGATGAATTTATGTGCGTTTATTAAGCATTCTACTTTACAGACACGGTGCATTAATCAATATTGCTAATACTTTTTTTAATACAATAGGAAGTAACATTAAGAGGTTTTTTTAGTAATTAAAACATTTTGTCCGTTCATTCTTACCTTTTATAGTTGTTTTTGTCGAACATATGATTCAGGGCTTCTTAGCCCCATCGTCAGACTCAGTCTGTAATCGCTGACGATGGGGCTAAGAAGCCCTGAATCATATGTTCGACAAAAACAACTATAAGAGGTAAGAATGAACAGACAAAATGTTTTAATTGCTAATACTGTTTGTTAGTTTAAAGCAGATGTTCGAAGTGTCTATTTCTATGATACGACATTATGTATTGTTTTGATTGGACCTCGTGATTTTTACAATATGTACTTAAACTGATTATTAGGCAATTAATAAATTGCAACATAGTATCGGGTATTTCTAAATGAATATCTGGGTTTTAAGGCTTTGTAGTATACAGTATATTTAATGTACAATTATAAATAATATACCAAATGAAAGAGCACCTCAAACAGTCATTGCTACAAGTGTTCAATGTGAGTACCATTCGTCACACGACACACATCGAGTCGATAAGCAAGTTCTTCCCAAACCTTGATCAGTGTGTCTGGAGTAATTGTTGTAACAATCCTGTGTCTTAAGTCGGGGAGGTCAGCTGGGAGCGGAGGCACATACACATGATCCTTTATGCAATCGCACGGCTTAAGATTTGGTGAACGTAGAGGCCATACGAAACAAGTTCTGTTTGGCCAATCCAGCGGTCGGGTAGAACGTCGTTTAATCAATCGCATACGTCCTGATGCTAGTGAGGCGGCGCGCAATCTTGCTGCCAAATGAAGTTTACTGGTTCGCCTTCTTCTAATTGACGAAAGAGTCATTGTTTTAATGCATCAAGATAAGAAACGCCAATTACAGTTGCTTCACCGAAAAAGAAAGACCCATAAACGTTCCGCCGGGATATGACACAAAAGCATTCTGTACTTTCTCGTGGGGATTTGCTAACCCCCAGTTGCGAAAAATATCCTACGTGTTCACGTGGTCACTTAGGTGAAATGTTAATCATTGAAGACGACAAGATCCAGAAAGTCTTTCATAGTCATGCAACAGCATTGTATTTGCAAACTTGGCACGTAAAACCTTAGTCTGTAGGCGTTAGAGCTTGTAGCAACTGTAAACGATAAGTACGTAGTTGTAAGCGTTTCCATACAGACGTGGCTGGAATTGCTAATTTACGACTAGACATAATAGTCATGGGGCTACACGTGAAGGACTCTCTCACTTATTCAGCGCATTCTTCAGTGACTTTTGGTCGTCCCGTAACCTTCCGTTGTGTTTTCGAACTGATGATACCATCTACGGATGTTACACTTACAATTGAACTTAATACGGAAAGCTCGTTGCACTCCAACTACAGATTCAGTCTTTGCAAAATGTAAACCGCAAAAAGATTTCTGCTCACTTGTCACCATCTTTGCTAGAAGCGCTTTCTAACGCAGACAGAGAAAACACTAATATATTGACTTAGGCTTTCACGGCCGGAGTTACTATGATGATCTTTTACAAGATTTCCGGGCTGTTGGCCGTGGTCTTGAGGCTTGTAGTTCCCCAACGTTTGTCTTGAGTCTCAAGACAACCCTTGAGGATGCCGGATGCAGTCTCTGGCGAAACGTTGGGAAACTACAAGCCTCAAGACCACGGCCAACAGCCCGGAAATCTTGTACAAGATCATCATAGAGGAAACACTGTATGCGCATGCATGTGTACAAAACTATGTAAGTTGCTCTTTAATTTGATGTATTATGTACTCATAATTGCACGTTAAAAGTACTAAATATTACTTACTTACTTACTTTAAATAAATATGTTAGCAAATTGCAATGCCATTAATTCTTAATAATTCTACATAACTAAGTTAATGTATAATGCAATTGTATTGATATCTAATTGTAATATTATTGTGTTTTTTTTAACATCAACTTATTGTAACGGACAGTCAACAGCACGTACGGCTTACTGCCCGTGCGATCCATATTTGTAAATAACATTGTATGTATCTTACTTTTAGTTTAATAAAGTCCTTATGTATGTATGTACTTACTTACTTACTTACTTACTTACTTACTTACTTACTTACTTACTTACTTACTTACTTACTTACTTACTTACTTACTTACTTACTTACTTACTTACTTACTTACTTACTTATTTACTTACTTACTTACTTACTTACTTACTCACTATAATTATATATAAACTAATTAGTGTATAATGCTATTGTGTTATTATTTAATTGTAATAGTATTGTGTTTTCTTTATGTAATTGTAATGTTATTGTTTTTTAGTGTATAATGCTATTGTGTTATTATTTAATTGTAATAATATTGTGTTTTCTTTATGTAATTGTAACGCCATTGCTTTTTTGTTGTTTATTTTTCTTTACACTAGTACCAATTATTACTTTATTGTAACGGACTGTCAACAGCACGTACGGCTTACTGCCCGTGCGACCCATATTTGTAAATAATATTGTAAATATCTTACTTTTTGTCCTACTACTACTACTACTACTACTACTACTACTACTACTACTATTACTACTACTACTTACTCACTGGCACTATCGAACCCGTAGGATCATGGCCGCTCGGACATAAGCTCTCCATACATCCCTATCCTGAGTTAATGCTTTCCAGTCATTCACTATATAATCCACTTCCCTCAAATCATAGTTAATGTTATTCTCCCACCTCATTCTTGGTCTACCATCTGGGCGTTTTCCTTTTGGTTTTCCTATAAGAAGCTTCCATGCACGTCTTTCATTCCCCATTCGTGCCACATGTCCTGCCCAACCCAGTCTACGAGACTTAATTGTTCTTATTATATGTGGTTTTTTTATAAAGACCTTGTACCAAATACTACAAAGCCCTAAAACCCCGATATTCGTTTAGAAACACCTGGTATGATAAATAGTTAATTTTTTTATCTCCAATCGACTGTAAATACGAGGGTGATTCGGAAATTAAATTCCGGTCTCGTTCGTCACGCGAACGAGTGGAGGTAGCATAGCCGTCCTAGTCCCACTGAATAGCTGGGTTCAATACTCTCCCGACAGTATAGTTTATCGTTACATTCGGGTTTTTCCCTAATTAAGACAGGTGTTAAAAATGCCTGCAACAATACGGAGAAGCTCCCCCAAGAGTGAATTACATGGAGTAATATGATTTCTGTGGACAAAAAAATTGAGAGCATCACCAATTAATCGCGAGATTACAGCAATGCACGCGGAGGTTTCAGAGTGGCGATGTTATTCGATGTTGGGTCGTGAATTTGGAGACGGACGCACTAACGTCCATGATGAAGAACGAAGTGGCCGACTGTCTGGCATAAATGATGAACCGTCAGTGGTTGAAGTTGTCTGATACAATCGCCGTTTCACAATTTTAAACGGATGAGGAGCTCAAGAAGAGCGTGAATGGGTGATTATAAGCGCAGCCGGCAGAGTTTTACGCAGAAAGAATTTCGTAACTTGTGAAGCGTTATGATTTTTTTTTAATGTAAACGGAAATTATGTTCGAAAATAATTGAAATGTGTACTTTTCACTGGTATTTGAGAAATGTTCCCACAATAGTGTTTTTTCTAAAAAAAGAACAAACAAAACTTACTTTTCGAGTAACCCTCGTACCTTGCATTCAATCAACATAAAAAAAGTTGTTCACTGCCTACTGTTAGATCTAGCAATATTATATTCTTATTTTTACATTAGGAAAGGGGGGGCACGCCGTAGCGTAGTGGTTAAGGCACTGCGCTACAAGCCGAAAGGTCGAGGGTTCAAGTCAGGATTTTTAACTGACCCAAACCTTCTGGCGGCACTATGGCCCTGGGGTCGACTCAGCCTCTAACGGAAATGAGTACGAAATGCTTGTTCTGGGGATAAAGGCGGCCATTACGCAGGGCTGATAACCCGGCTGACATCAAGTGCCGATTGTCCAGAAAAAGTGGGAGCCTTAATCTCCTACTACCCCAAGGGCCTTCTGAGGCCTGTAGTGAGATTACTACTACTTTACATTAGGAAAGAATTCGATTCAATTTATTTAAACGTTATACTCTATTTGTTGCAATTCTAACTTATAGTACATATAAATCCTTTTCATAGTAACTTTTTTTATTTTTGCTTTGTACCCAGTACGAAGGGTAAGTATGAAGTGGGAGAATAACATAAAGTAAATAAATAGAAAATTCAACCTGTGATATATTGTATCCTGATGTGTCGATGTTCAGGGCTCTTCCTGGGGCCTTTTATGGGCTGAAGTATCCTTCAAAATAATATTATTTTACAAAATTTATGATATATTTTTTTGTAAGCTCATGTTTCCCCTTACAGAGATTTAGGCGTTCTCCCCCTGCAGGGAAGAATTTGAACCATACTAATTTAGTTACACTTGTTTTCGTATAGATGTCATTTTTGTGTGGTCCGTGGTCAGCGTTCCGCCTCATACTGACATCTAGGAAACCAAGGTAGTACTAGGACGGGAAAATTCGGTAAATTTTGCTTAGAGGCCTTTTCATTCAGGCTTAAGGATTTTTTACGAGCCTGATAATGTTCAGACTCGGGACCCACGGCTTAAAGTCTCTCCCAGAGGACTTGCTCCTTGGATTTTTCCGTCCTGAAAAATCCATCGACACCGGCCGGGTTTGAACCCGCGACCCTCGGGACCAGAGGCAAGGAGCATAACCACTAGACCACCGCGGCCGATCTTATGATGATAATAATAATAATAGCAATAATAATAATAATAATAATAATAATAATACAATTAAATTAAATACTGAAATAACCTTTTTCTTCTTGTTTTAGGTATGTCTTCCTGGATTCGTAAATTCTTTTAAAATGTAAGTATACATACGAATATATTTATCTTTCTGGTACTATTGTGCAGGAGTAATTGGAAATTCGAATGACATATGCCGTCGCGAATAATATCGAAATTACTAAAGAAATAAAAAAAGTAAAGTGATACTACCAGACTCTTAGAAGACCCTTGGGTCCCACTTTTCTAAACAATCTCCATGAAATGTGAGCCGAGTTGTCAACCCAGCGAGACGACCATATTTACCCCAGAATATAGTCTGATACTCATTTCCGTTAAAGAACGAGTAAAGATAAACTCGTGATTGTCGTATAATTTCGTTATCGCATCAGTCATTTTATATCTTAATGCGGAGAAGACAAAAGATAAAGTAAATAATTGCCTGCTACCCATATTGAACAGTGGTGGCTCTTCTCTTTTTCTCTGGTCTGTGTTGGAAAGCAGTAAATTTGAATTGGTGTGACGAAATTTAGGTTGGCATCTGACTGTTCTTTATATGGATTGATACGTACTGTTTTTTTGTTTTGTGTATATAGAACGTTCGAAAGTATGCGTAAAATTTAGATATTCTACTGAGATTTTGTTAGAAAAAGCTCGTAGACTTTATGTAGGCCTACATAGCCTAATTCGGACATAAAAAGTAATTAGTGAAATATGTATTTTTACTGGGTAAAACTCATAATATTAAAATTATACTATAAAATTATGTACCGCACCTTAAAGGTCCGTCTCCTCAACCTTTTATACTATTAAAAAAACGGTAGGCCTTTCGGGGCTAGTCCCATCACCAGCAGAAGGGAGTAAGTCTATTGCCATTGACCCTCGATGAAATACTGGCTTGCTTGTGATAATTTTATAGATATCATTGTGCAAACTGGGCGCGTTCTTTTTTAGAATCAAGTTGTTATTGATTTCTTTTAGAATTTCAATCTCTTCAGTAGGATTATTTTCTATTTGTTTACCTTTCTATTTAGTATTATTGGGGAGTAGCAATAGTAATAATTCACTTATTATTTTTACATCAAACAGGATCAATAATCCTCTTGGATTAAATAGAAATATTGATAAAATCCCCTTCCATTCTTACTTTTCCATTAAGGATACTTTTGGATTTATGGTCCTAAGGTTGGAATGGTCTCTCTATGTAATATTGTGAGGACGTTGTTAAAATTTTACATATGATGTCCTCTCTGAAATGATATGTTTGCAATAACTGGATTTCCCTTCCGCGTATACGAAATCTTTAAAATGCTCATTAAATATAATATTAAAACTTCTGCATATTTTTTATATAAAAACTCATGTTAAAAATTACGCCTATAAACCTTTTAGAAACTTCCATGCTTGGTTTTTTGCTTGCTGACTATCGTCTTAGTGATTCTAATGATTCTAACACTTTTTTCTTTAACGAAATTAACTGATCAATAACTATATAATGGAAATTAAATTAACTTAAGAACATCGAAGAAACTCTTGCAGTGTAAAAGTCGTATATCTTATTTACAGTAATGTCCATTAATGCAATTATGACTATTACAAAGTCTATTTCTATGAATCATAGGAAATGATTAGTTTAGGAGGGTTCAAGAAGAGAATTCGTGAAATAATTTTGCAGAAGACTAAATTTATAAATGTAAATACTCCTTATACTCTGTCGTACAAAATAAGAATCCTAATTCAAATTAATATAATTTTATATAAGAAAAATTATTCAAAATAGTAGGGCCTAAAATTAAAAATAATTTGAACACTTGTGTATTTTATATAAATTTCATGAATTCAAGTACAAGATACCATACATTTGACGTTTTTTAATTCCGCTAAAATTTTATTTCTCCAAGAGGACTCGCACCACCATAAGTCCCTTAGTTCTACACTGTGGCATATCTGTAAATCGGGACCCTTAAAATGAAACTTTTCAAATTCTTAATTCTGATTTCTTATAAACATCTGTATACTTTCTGCAACATACAGTGATTATAAAAGAGTATAGTGTCGCTATCGGAAGTTTTGTTTACACGAAACTGGTGGCATAAGAAAGAGAAAGAAAAATATTTTACTGCATACCTTAAATATACTTAATGTGTGCTCTCCACGTATTACACCACTACAATAAATTTTAAAACAATTTGATACGTACTTGTAATATTTTCAAGTTTTATGTAATACTGCAGTATTATCTTCAATAACTCTAGATACTGTCACTTTATTTTAAATTATTTGGATTTACTGTAACCTACAGTGTGCCCACAGAAACATTCCGAGATTGTTAAAAGCTGTATAAATTACTAAGGAATATGAAATTAATCCTAATCCATCCCATCCAATTAAAATTCTAATTATATTCGGGCTAATAATTAAAATATTATAGATATTATCAGTAAGAGAACAAGAAATATTAATATATTAATTATTAAGATAGAAAACACTCCATTCACCAAAAACAGTTAAAAACTCAACGCGTTTCGGCTACTATGTAGCCATTATCAAGGCTGTGCCCAGTGGAAGACTGTCTTGATAATGGCTACGTAGTAGCCGAAACGCGTTGACTTTTTTAATTGTTTTTGGTGAAAAGAATGGTTTCTAACTTAATAATGTATATCGCCAAGAAGATCCATTATTTTAATGTTTAATTACACCGATTAATGTTTAAATCACAATGTATATAATTATCTATGTAAAGAATTACTAAAGAAAAAATGAAAATACAAATCCCATAAATATCAATAATATCAATCAAATAGGAGAGTTATTACAATACTATTTGTGTCGGTAGTTCGATTTACACAAAACTGGTGTCATAGAAAGAGAAACTCAGCAATTTTACTACCTACCTCAAATACACTTAATGCGTGCTCCAAGTGTCATGCTACAGACATCTCTTGCTGATTTTTGAAATTCCAGTAAGAATGTACTCCGTATTGTTGGAAAAGAAATTCGATGTTAGGAAAAATATGAATTAACACCTTATAGGAAGATAGATTGGGAGCTACGAAAACTATAACAATGTCTATTGCAAGAACCACTGATATCTCATGACTTAAACGCATGAGACTTCAGTTTACGCGGTTACCTCAAAAATATTGTCTACATACCTCCAAATCTGTAAGACTGCAACTTGGTATCACTGATACCATCCAGTTTCGTCCTCGTAGATATGTTGAAGCACGTGTGACTTGAATTTAAAGGTCACCTTAATGACTGCAGCATTAAATGTGGAAAACTCGTTCTATTTTTTTAATATATTAAAGGTAAGAACCAACACTCTATTGAGTAACATTACGAAAAACATCAATAAAACTAAATATATGTTCTCACATATAAATAAATTATATACCGGTAATGGACATATACAGTTAATGAAAAATGAGGGAAAATTTGATGAAGTGCCTGAATTAAAATATCTAGGAACAATAGTTACAAATAGGAATGAGATCACAAAGAAATTAAACATAGACTCAATTCTGGAAATGCATGCAATTATGCATTGCAGGGACTCTTGTCGTCCCAACTTCTCTCAAAAAACATTAAACTAAAAATATATGAAACTATTATTCTCCCAGTTACATGGATTCGATACATGGACTCTTTAAGGAAGGACAAAAGATTACGAGTATTTGAGAACAAAGTTCTTAGGAAAAATTTTGAACCAAATAAAGATGAACAGACAGTCAAATCGAGAAGACTGCATAACAGTAAGCTACATGAACTTTATGAGAAAACAGATATAATAAGAGCAATTAAATCTCATAGAATATGATGGGCAGGACATACGGCACAAATGGGAAATGAATGTGGGGAATTGAAACTCCTCGTAGGAAAACCAGAGAGAACATTCCAAATAGATAGGTGAAGAGAATAATATTAATCACGAATAGGGATTTGTGGAGAGATTATGTTCGCGCGGTCATGGACCGACGGTTTCTACTGTGCCAGTGAGTTAATTCATTAGCTCTCTTTCTAATGACACCAGTTTAGTGTAAATCGAACTACCGGCAGGATACTGTGGACATACACTATTATGACTTAGGATATAATTAGATACAAAAGGATAATAGTAAAGCTATTTATTGCAGAATGAAGGACATTACACTAAAGAATGTGGTAAGGAGCGTGTATGCGGAGATGGAATTACTCCCTGACAAAATATTTGTCATATTGCTTTCCTTCACGTTGCAGGCATTGCTGGTACAGTAATAGCACGTTAATTTCTCGACTGTCAGTCTGTGTATGTTCTTGTTCCACAATGCGAATCTTGTCTTATACTCGTCATAATGAATGCACTGTTTCACATAATAGTCCGAACTTTTCCCTCCATCTGTCAACATAAAAAATAAAATCAACTTAACATATTCCTTCTTTATTCCAAAGTGAGAAGATTATTTCATGACAAGGCGGGACTGTTGCAAAATCACCATTAGCTTGATTTAACCACCCCGCGGTGATGTCTGAGATCTCACTACATGTCAAGATAAAGTGGACTCGGCATTTTAGTTTCCAGGCGGCATCAAAAGCAATTGTTTCCCTCTGGTTTAAAAAATACATTGTTATTGGCAGGCAGAGCCGGGGAGTTGTTGTTAGAGGCTTATAAGTGGCCGCTCCAATCTCCAAAAACTGAAAACAGTTTCTGCCAATAATGCCTTCGCATTTTTAAATAATGTTTCCATTGAACTGCGCGTGGATATAATTATCTTAACAGCATTACAAGCTTTTTTTTTCTTTTTCAAAGGCCCCAGGTTCCCTTTCGACATTCGTGGTGTTCTCTCCTGGCATGGCATACTTGTAACCCACTTCTGAGGTTGGGGCGCCTGGAAGGCGGGGTTACGTTGCTCCGATGATATGATGGGTGATGATGATGATAGTGGTGCGCCAGGAGAGACCCTAATCCTAAGTTTAATCAAAGATGAATATGAATGGGCCTTAAAGTTTTCCTGACATTTGTCTCACACGCGAGGGAAAACCCCGATAAAAACCTCACCCAGAAAAGCTGTCCCGACCGAGGATCGAACCTAGACCCGCTGCATGATAAGGCAGCACGCTACCTCGAGACCATAGCGTGGACTACGTTACAAGTTTTGTCTTTTGCAGTATGATTATTATATAGTATGTTAGTATCAGTGAATAAAACGTGACAACGCCGCTTGATATGCTAAATACTTATCCGTGCAAAATAGACCTACCTAACCACAAAGCAAAGCGCCTGTAAACTAAAATACTGAGTCCACTTTACATTTCTTTCCTTGTTCTAATAAATATTGATTGTACGTTATATTTTCTAGAATAACATCTCCGTTTTAGCTTCATAATTGTGAAAGTCCGATGTTTTAAGTGTTATAGTTCCCAGATGTGCATTTTGTTTGTATAATTGAATAGTTGCCCCAAAAAGAGATCCAACCCACAAAAATTCGAAAGTTGAGTTTTCAGTAAATTAGTGATCTATCCAGAGAATATCACGGCATGGTGCATGTAAAAACCATCCCTGCTCTCTTCCAGGTCTGTTTTATTTTTCTTTAAAAGTTGACATTCAAGCTAATAGTGATCTATATGTAACAAAATGGCTGATGGAGTTAGTCAGGTCATGAGTAGCAGTTTTTGAGTTAAATCTGTTTTCGGGGCAACTGTTCAATTTTTTGGTTTAGCAAAAGGTTATTGCATGTTTTTTTTTTTTTTTAGTAAGAGAGTATTTGAATGAATAAAGTCAGTTTGCTATAAAATAAAATTTCAATTCTATACAATAAAATTGTCCATCGCTGTGGTCTCGAGGTAGCGTGCTGCCTTGCCACGCAGCGGGCCCGGGTTCGATCCCCGGTCGGGGCAGTTTTTCTGGGTGAGGTTTTTATCGGGGTTTTTCCTCACCTGTAAGACAAATGTCAGGAAAACTTTAAAGCCCAAACGGTCCCAGAAATCATATGGCTATCATCAACATCCTTATCATTATCATTATCATCATCATCCTTCACCGGTGTGGAAAGCAACGGGAAGCTACCACACCTACAATTCCCTAGTAAAGCTGCAACCATAGCATGAAAATGCTATGATTGCAGTGAAGGACCTGCCTTCAGGCAGAATTACTATGGATGGACAATCAAATTTTATTTCATTTTATTTAAAAATAGATATGTCTAAATACACTGGTCAACATGATTTTTTTCTCATGAGTACCAATAGTTGAACTTAATGCAGTTTTTTATCGTGTTTTCAAATATGTATTCGGAATTTCTCCATCACCCACAGTTTTTATTTCAATTTCAATTATTGGATTTAAATAATTATTTTTAATAAACGTTTTCTCGTCCATTTGCCCATTGTAAAATAAAAGCAAATGAGCTAACTCAGGAGATTTCAACTATGGAAAAGAGATATCAAGGCAAATGGAATCCTAATATACTGGCCGATTATTGTTGAACTATCAAGAGGGATGCTCCACAGACGAAATATAACAGAAAATCGTCATTTCTTACTTTCTAGGTGAGTCCGAATGTTCGAATATTGAGTAGTTACGAATGTAGAAAATATTAAAGTGCTTGAAATTATAAATGCCTGTCTCTCGGAAACCTTGTTTGATGGAGAAAAACCGATATCATATTTGAATTCAGGAGAACAAAATACTACCAGAATCACATATTTTTCTTTCTGAGACAAAAAAAAGTTTATTTTTTGTTGCTCAGTGATATTACTTACTCACTGACACTATCGAACCCATAGGTTCATGGCCGCGCGGGCATAAGCTCTCCATACATCCCTATCCTGAGCTAATGCTTTCCAATCATTCCCTGTATAATCTACTTCCCTCAAATCATAGTTAATGTTATTCTCCCACCTCATTCTTGGTCTACCAACTGGGAGTTTTCCCTCTGGCTTTCCTACAAGAAGCTTCCATGCAAGTCTTTCAGTGATATTAGTATGATTAAATCTAAATATTAAACTCTACAGATACGGAGCTGGATATTTCTGACAGAAATGCGTACATTTGCAATTAGTAGTAGTAGTAGGACTTTATTAGACAAAAAGTAAGATATTTAAAAGTAGCACATCTTACATTCAGTCTATTTATAATTCTAAAATACCAGATTTGACTACCATTAGACCATATTATTTTATTAGGTGTCTCGAATAACATTATCAACTTTCAACAGAAACAAATTAAGGTTGGAAAATCGTATATTCATGACAATATAATTACAGTAATAATATCCAAATATTATCGTCATCAAATTTGTTGGTGTCACTACATCGCTAGCCGTCTCGGTATGGGCTATGCGTAGTTAGCGCGCAAAGGTTGCCCCGTCTGGGAGCCCAGATTCGAATCCTGGCGATTCCAGAAGGATATTGGTAGTGGGCCATGCCGGGATTGTTATGGGTTTCCTCGGGGTTCTCTCGTTTCCCGCATTTCATTCCACCAACACTCTCCGTTCACCCTTATTTCCCCTGTATGTTAGTTCATGTCATATTCATTGATTTCATGTCACCCTTCACCTCATTATTATTATTATTATTATTATTATTATTATTATTATTATTATTATTATTATTATCATCATTATTATTATTATTATTATCATTATCATTATTATTATTATCATTATCATTATCATTATTATCATTATCATTATCATTATCATTATTATTATTATTATTATTATTATTATTATTATTATTATTATTATTATTATTATTATTATTACTCATAATCTGTAGGATTTTCATCCTGTTTATTTCCAAAATCATTCCTCGGGGGAAGACGTATTGGATACGCATTCACTGTCTATCCATCTCTTGGCTGGTCTTCCTCGTATACATTGCTCGCAGTCCCAAGTATCATCTCATTTCAAGTTAGGAAAATAGTTTGGTTGGCACCCATAGGCGTTGAAAATATGTGACTGCTGGGATCTAGTGGGGCCCACCAGGGTGCTGGCTCAGGACTCCGAGTGTGAACAATAAAACGGGCAGAAGGTGCCCCGGTTGTAGTCTCCCCTCGCAATCATGGGCCCAACCCAAAAATGGCGGTATGAGTCATGAGAGAAGACCCTGTAGTACCAGACAGGAAAACGTCCTACGGCTCACACCGTAGAGTAGACTTTTTTTTCCATTCATGCATAATATACTGGGACAGCGCAATATATATTTCAGGTTGTGGTTCTCAGTTCAGTGTGCTCGCCCATGTCCGAATACAAAACCAACTAAAGAGCCTAATACATTAATTACGTTGTAAAATTCCTTATTTCGGTATTTTTTATATTTGATAGGCCTATGTCTATAGTGAACTTCCAAACTGCCATTAATCTTGTTTAGGCGACATTTGGACCTTAAGAGGATTCAAACCCGGTCGCGGTTTATGGATTTTTTAGGACGGAAAAATTCAAGGAGCAAGTCCACTGGGAGAGACTTTAAGCCGTGGGTCCCGAGTCTGAAGAATTTCAGGCTCGTAAAAGAACTTTAAGGCTGAATAAAGAGGCCTCTAAACAAAATGTACTGGCATCAACGTCCACGTAATTCCTTAGTTGCCTGCTAGATGTCTCATTGGGTCGGTGTGTTGACCGCATGCCATCCATGACATCTCTTTAACTAAAAATTAACTTGGTCTAGTAACTAATTACAAAGGAGAGGGCATGGCTCAACAATGGGCTACGCCATTATAGATAGATAAGTAGATTGGTACCCCAAATATACATTATGATTAATGCATCTAAATTTATGTATAGCTAATATACTCATAAATACAAAATAAAATTATAAAATTAGTACCTGTAATGTGTCGTCGTCTTATTTTCTTTATTTTTTTTCTTATTTCTATTTCTTATTTATATTTCTTATTTATATTTCTTATTTTTTATTTCTTATTTATATTTACTCTTAATTAACACAAACAATCAATTATATGAAGTACATAGAATCATATTTACTTAATACAGGCTTTCCACTTTACAGCAGTTTGCCTTTGATTCCTGCTTTCCAGAGATTCCTATCTTCCCATTGACCATCTTCCATACCCCTCTTCATCATGACATCATATATTCCCTCATACCATGCTCTTCTACTTCTCCCCCTCTTCCTTCTGCCTGGTACCATCCAATCCAACACCTGTTTAGGCCACTGGTCTTCCAACATCCGTTGTACATGTCCATACCACTGTAGAGTTCTCATTGTTATCCTATCGATAACAGTTTCTTGTGCATCCATTTCTTGTCTGATATATGTACATATTTATTTTTTCTTCTCTTCACAACCAACTCTCATGAGGCTATAGATTTCTTTGCTAATATTCAGTTGTTGTTATTCCAGCATTTTAGTTGTTACATTATTGTTAGTTACCTGCTTGTAGACTGGATTTTTAAGCTCTAAAATATGTTAATTCAAGCATCTAAAATAGGCTTTAAAACCTGTAAAATTCTTCTAAAATACTTCAGGCTTCTAAAATACAGGTGTCCGAAAAGTCCCTAACCATTTCTGAGAAAACACTAACTTTTTACTCTCTATTGTATGTAATCTGAAATATGTTAACCATACAACAACGAATAGACGTCGTAAGTTGGAGACTCAATGGACTGCCCTTTGCTGAGGTACAAGAACGGTTTCACCGACGACACCGAACAGAAGCCCCAACGCGAACAACCATAAGAGGTTTGGTGAACAAGTTCAAGAGAACTGGAAATGTTTGTGACGAGAAACGTTCTGGACGGCCATTGACTTTGCAGGAAACTGTGCAGACCATACGACAGGCTATCGAGCAGAGTCCAAAAGCGTAGGTACGTCGTCTCAGTCGGGAACACGACATCCCAAAATCCACTGTGTGGCAAATCTTGCACTTCGTACTGAAGAAAAAGGCTTACCACATCCAGGTGCTCCATCATCTTGAACCTGAAGACTATGCGGCACGCATGGTCATGTGTTATGACTTAATTGAGGCAGTAAACAATGAAGATTTGTTGGAACACGACTTATTCAGTGATGAGGCTACCTTTCATACATGTGGTCTCGTCAATCGCCACAACAGCAGGACATGGGCTGATGAACAACCAAACATCGCCATGGAAGGTGAACGTATGGTTGGACCTCACCCAAGAGCGCATTTACGGTCCATTCTTTTTGCTGAAGCAACAGTCAATTCAACATCGCACATGGACATGCCTGAGCTATTTCTGGAGCCCCAATTGTTTGCCGACAACATTCTGGATTCGGTGGTGTTCCAGCAAGACGGCGCCCCGCCACACTTTGAGCACATTGTGCGTGATTTTCTCAACCAGACGTTCCCAGGACGTTGGATTGGACGAGGCTCACCACGGATCTGGGCAGCACGCTCGCCTGATCTAACGCCCTTGGAATTCTTTGCATGGGGTTACATCAAGAGTCAGGTTTACAAGGTCAAGATTAGGCATATGCAACACCCGCGTGAACGCATTTTCGGCATCGGTAAGTACAATTACCTCAGCAATATTGCGGCGTGTGTTCAGGTGCGCTGAGGAGAGATGGCAACTCTGCTTCGATATGGAGGGCAGTCATGTCGAACTACAGTGAATTCATCCAATTACAGTGTCTTGTTTGATACTACAAACATTTGATTTGAATTAAACTGCTCCTTCGCAGAAATTGTTAGAGACTTTTCGGACACCCTATATGTAATACCAAAAAATATATAAAAATTATAAACTTAATAAAAGAAATAATGTTAATTAAAGTAAAACCTCTACGTACAGTAAATGTTTGATACTTTTACATTATTTAGATGTTCTGATAGAATTTCGAAGTTCTTAGTAAATTTCGAAAGATATAGCAAAGCTAAATTGGGATGAATTATATAAATGTAATTTTAAAAACGTCATTTTATCTTCAAAAACATAAAATGGGTACCATAAGGTAAAATAAATATTTTAGGTTAGGCCCTATGTTAAATTAAGAAGGCAATTTCAGACACAAAAACTCAAAATGAGTATATTCAGGGGAAAACATTATTTGATAAGATACACAACACAGAAATTGGGGACAAATGTCATATTCAAGATATAACCAAATGTATTATAGATAGAGGAATATATAGGAAAAGTCCTGTTGAAAGAATGGAAGACAACCGACTTGCAAAAAGAGCTAAAGGAGGTAGACCAATGGATGGGAGAAGAACGAGAGGAAGACCAGCCAAGAGATGGATAGACAGTGAATGCACATCCAATACGTCTTCCTCCGAGGAGTGATTTTAGAAATAAACAGGATGAAAATCCTAGAAATTATATGAAGAAGAGATATTAGTGGGTAAAACATAAAATTTTAGACACAGTTAAACTATACGATGTAACTGTTCATGAAATATACACCTGCAAAATTGCTTTTTCATTTATTCCTTTAAGGAAAAACATGCATATATCCTATAACCCAAAGTGTAATAATTACTTACATGCTGGTTGGCTCAGCCGTATGTGAATTAGTCCACAGACTTCATCAGTGTGAATACAGGTTCGAATTTCTAGTGAGTAGTTATTACAGGCCACTATGTACTTTAACGTAAACATACTAAAGTAGCCACAAGTGTAACATTTCACCAATTCTCCTGAAATAAACATTACTTATTTAGTGCACAAACACAATCGTTGTCAAACGAAACTTTTTTCGTAAATATGCGGAGTAATTTACAACTAGCTCTCTAAACTGGATGGATTCGAAGAGAGACATCACCGAATCTAGACTTTTTAATTTGTTAAAATTACCAAGTCTACAGTATTTTAGGCCTACATACAAAATGTCACTTATGTACGTATATGTCGGGAAACTTCGGCACTTTCGGTCAAATTAATGATTATATTCTAAGCACACTTCATAGTTGAAAATGAACGAAAATTTATAGTAAACTTTTTGAAGAAAATAATTAGAGGTTTTCTTTCAGCTTCTGATTTTAATTTCACGCCACTGACGTCACATCATAAACAAACTATATTTATATGTTAACATGTTTTATAACGGTTTATTTTACGAATTAATATTTTGAGGTTCTTTTAATCAAGTTTTTTTGAGACTGGAAATGTCTTACCTCATGTTAATATTGATTTGTTCTCGAACATGTTTGGATATAATCTTCTATTTGATGTTTTATTATGTTGATTTTTTTCTTATATGGCTAAATGTAACGTTTTATTGGTGTACTTTTCAATTTATAATTTACACAAATGTTTATTACACATTACCTCAAATTTTTTTTAAAATATATAAGACGGTTATACTTGCAGTTTTATTAAATGGACGGAAATACTGTCTCTCGCTTTGAGGTAGGCGAAAAGATTACGAATATTTGAGAGCAAAGTTCTTAGGAAAATTTTGAACCAAAAAGAGCAGTCAGATGAATGATTAGACTACCGGTACATAAAATAGCTACGTGAACTTTGTGAAAAATCACATGCAATAAGAACAATTAAGTCTCGTAAACTGCTATGGGTAGAACATGTGTCACGAATGGGCAATGAAAGAGGAGAATGGAAACTTCTTGTACGATAACCAGAGGAGTAGGTTAGCCAAAAATAAGGTGGGAAATAACAATAATATTGTGATTTGAGGCACGTAAACAATACAGAGGATGATAATGAAAATTTTCGCACAGAATAGGGATTAATGGAAAAATTAGTACCGTACGCCTATGAACCTCCGGGTGAGATAGTTCTGGTGAGTTTGTTAATTAACCCATTCGCCTCAAAAGACGAGGTACACTCGCCGGCTGTTAAATTGCCTTCATCTCAGAAGCCAGATACACTCGCTAATTCTGCTGTTATATATTTTGCAATATTTTGTACATCCCTTGGCTGTTTACCTTTTTTTAAGATATATGGATAGTAGAGGAATATGTTTTGACCTTCACCCTTATTTTGATCTCAAATACCGTTATCTTTTCTTCGTTTTGAATGTCTGAAAATAGACTATATAATTTACGGTGACTTAAATCCTGTTTCTGGTAAGTGCATTGAGCATTTAAACCTGGAGTGAATGGGTTAAGAGAAATATGAAATAAATTAAGCTTCATTGCAGTGCTTACTTCTTCCTTAAAAATATAAGATACAATTAAAACACAACACACATACATATATAGCCCCCTATCATCTTATATATAAAAATCAACGTTTGTTTGTTTGTTTGTTCGTTCGTTCGTATTCTATGCGCGGCCATACCGTTGATACGATTTTGATGTTTTTTTTTTGCAAAATGTTCAGACGATTCCAGGGATGAACATAGGCTATAAGAGAGTTGTGATATTCAACCCCCCCTTCACACCTAAAAATCACCCTTTGTAGTGAAAAACGTGAAATAAAGTCCCTACTTTGACGCTTAAATGGCTTACACTGCCTAAACCATAACAAATACACCAGATTATGTACGCAGAATTCAATATCTCCAAACCTCTATAAAAAGTCCGTGACAGCATACGTTTATCTTTTATGAATAACTCACAATAACCATTTTTGTTTTCCATTCATGCCAAGAAGATCGGGATAAGTCGATTCCCGGACAAGCGTGCTCTGCCATGCTGTTCATCCGATTCAGATGGGGCTTTTTGAAAAATGTTCAGGAGATTCCGGGGATGAAAATAGGCTATAGGAAAGTTGTAATACTCAACCCCTTCACCCCTAAAAATCACCCTTTGTAGTGAAAAACGTGAAATAAAGCCGCTTTTTTTGACGCTTAAATGGATTAAGCTGCCTAAACCATAACAAATACACCAAATTAATGTACACAGAATTTAATATCTCAAAACACTCTACAAAACGTCCGCGACAGCATACGTTTATCTTTTACGGATAGCTCACAATAACCATTTTTGTTTTTCATTGATGCCAAAAAGATCGGGATAAATCGATTCCCGGACAAGCGTGCTCTGCCATACTGTTCATCCGATTGAGATGGAGCTTTTTGGAAAATGTTCAGGAGATTCCGAGGATGAAAATAGGCTATAAGAGAGTTGTAATACTCAACCCCTTCACCCCTAAAAATCACCCTTTGTAGTGAAAAACGTGAAATAAAGTCCCTATTTTGACGCTTAAATGGCTTACGCTGCTAAACCATAACAAATACACCAAATTAATGTACACACAATTGAACATCTCAAAAAAAAACTCTACAAAAAAAGTCCGCTCACAATAACCATTTTTGTCTTTCATTGATGCCAATAATATCGGGATAAGAAGATTCCCGAACAGTGCACGGCTGGTGGTAAAAACACATTAACATTTATTTATGAGTAGCAGCGCACGCCGGGTATTAGGTAGTATATTATAAATATTATATCCGTATTATAGACAGATAAATAAATGGTAAAAAATTCTAGAAATTTACATACCATCCTTCAGTATTTAATAAGTATCAAAAATATTTCAGCAAATTTAACATTAAGTGAGCATCGAAAAGTGATTAGTTTGAATAAATTAATCAAATTATGTTATTTTTAGTCTGATCATCTTACCTCAATATTAATATTGATTTGTTCTTGGACATGTTTCAAAACAATTCTGTTTTACGAGGGCGGATCGGAAAGTAACGCACAATAATTTTTTTCTGCCTTGGTATTGCAGCTAGAATGTTGAAATTTCACAGAGATATAGTTTGAAGTTTTCACTACAGATGGTATTTTTTTCTCAGGTCCTCTTGCGAGAGAAGCTTGAACTATGCAACAAAGATGGTGCGCATGCTACAGTCGTCCACCTGTGAGGAACAGAGAAGTGTTGTTCGATTTTTGTGGGCCAAAGGGCATAAACCCAGTGAAATTCACAGGGACATGCGTGGCGTGTATGGGGATGATTGTATGGACCGTAGCAATGTCTCCAGGTGGTGCACATTCTTCCAAGAGGGACGCGTGAACCTTAGTGATTCGCCACGCTCCGGCCGGCCGACAACAGCAGCAATCCCGCAACACGATGGGAAAAATGTGTTGAGAAAGTTGGTGACTATGTCGAAAAGTAGGGAAAAGATGTAAGTTCATTTGTGATTTTTTTCCCTTTTTTTTACTATTAAACTTTTTTAAAAAAAATTATTGTGCGTTACTTTCCGATCCTCACAGGTGCGACTGTAGCATGCGCGCCATCTTTGTTGCATAGTTCAAGCTTCTCTCGCAAGAGGTGCACCTGAGAAAAAAATACCATCTGTAGTGAAAACTTCAAACTATATCTCTGTGAAATTTCAACATTCTAGCTGCAATACCAAGGCAGAAAAAAGTATTGTGTGTTACCTTCCGATCCGCCCTCGTATTTAAAAGCGAATTAAGGTTGGAGAGAGTAGAAGATTATCTCCATTAAGACTTAGAAACTTACTTATTTTGGAAGGTGGAGTTGGCGGCACCATAGTGGTAACTTCTTTTAATGTTTCAAACATATCGATTTTATCAGCATTACAAAGTGATGTCGTACAATGGTAACAAGTGAAACTCCTAAGCGGCAACTTCAAGTCATGTCCGAAATCCTCCGAATCTTGTTCACAGTTGGCTGCATATTCTTCCAGGACATCGCAACCCATTATGTCGTTAGTCATCACGCCTTTCACTGTAAATACATTCAGAATAGTCACGTTTTCAGCTATAGTACGTACACGTGTTAATATCATATTAATCATATTAATGATTAACACTTTACATATTATTTATTATCATACTTGTAATTTCATCAAATAAAATGTTTAATATATTAACCAAAATAATATTATTTTCATTTAAATTAACACTCCTATTATTAAGTTATGTAGATAGGAAATAACACTATGAGGTTCTTTAATATTGTTTATTTTTTATCATTTCACTCACCTCATACTTCATTATTATTAATATTCAAAATATTCCCATTTTCAGTTTATAATTAAGAAACAACAAAATTTCTACAAAAACTATTACACTGGTCAACATGAATTTTGTCTCATGAGTACCAATAGTTGTACTTAATGCAGTTTTTTATCGTGTTTTCAAATATGTATTCGGAATTTCTCTATCACCCACAAGTTTTTTTATTTCAATTTCAATTAATGGATTTAAATATATTTTTTAATAAACGTTTCTTCGTCCATTTCTCCATTGTAAAATAAAACCAAATGAGGTAACTCAGGAGATTTCAGCTGTGGAAAAGAGATATCAAGGCAAATGGAATCCTAATATGCTGGCCGATTATTGTTGGACCATCAAGAGGGATGCTCCACAGGCGAAATATAGCAGAAAATCGTAATTTCTTACTTTCTAGGTGAGTCCGAATGTTAGAATATTGTGTAGTTACGAATGTAGAAAATATTAAAGTGCTTGAAATTATAAATGCCTGTCTCTCGGAAACCTTGTTTGATGGAGAAAAACCGATATCATATTTGAATTCAGGAGAAAAAATACTATGAGAATCACATATTTTTCTTTCTGAGACAAAAAAAAGTATCTTTTTTGTTGCTCAGTGTAATCAATCAATAACCGAAGTTTTTTGTTTTTTAATTTTTGTTCATGCTAATTTAAGAGAAAACATTCTTCATAGAAAGGGTACAGGAAAAAAAAGTTACATTTTCCTTTAAACCTAGAAATTAACAGAAACAAGCAAGATTATTAACAGAAACAACTGGCTAATATTATTTTTTAACAATTAATAATTTGTTTTTTCATTATTTAATAAAAATAGTATTAAGATTTGTCAATATATTTACCTAATGCCTTGTATAATAAGCGATAGATTAATTCATTGTAGTTTATTACTTTCTTTGTAATTTTTTTTCTTTTTTATGTATAGTAGATTCGAGCTGTTACTGCATTGTGTAAATTCTTTCATTAGTTTAATTTTAACTGCGAAGGTCAGGACATGTGGCACGAATGGGGAATGAAAGACGTGCATGGAAGCTTCTTGTAGGATAACCAGAAGGACACCCAGTTGGTAGAACAATAATGAGGTAGGAGAATAACTAACTATGATTTGAGGGATGTAGATTACCCGTATACAGGGAAATATTGGGAAACATTAGCTCAGGATATGGATGTATGGATAGCTTATGTCCGCGCGGCCATGAACCTACGGGTTCGATAGTGTTTTTTGTTTAATTGTATTGTATTATTAAACATTATTTTAATTATTGTTCAGAGTGACAGATATTAATTGTTTTGTATGTACAGTACTATTATTGTAACTGTTTGTATTTAAATGTAACATATTATGTTTGTCCTGGTGAGTGGAAGAGAAGGCCATGTGGCCTTATATCCACTAGGCTAAATAAATATATTCTATTCTAGAAAACGTACTTTTAGTTGTAAAACATCCCTACTTCGTTAGCTGTATGACAAAGTTTGGAGTTTCCCCCCCCCCCCGTCTCATGAAACATTTAATGGAATGGACATGTTCAATCTTGAAAGAAAAAGTTTCTCACACATATATATTACTCGGACATAAGTATATATTTATAGATTTACAACAGTACTTCGTCTGTTTTTTTTTTTTTTTTTTTTGCTGTTTTAATTGCTGTATGTGCTCAACTGCGTTTCAGTGCCTAAAGCTTCCTTTAGAAGTCCACATATAAATAAGTTCTTCCACGGAATTCATTAAGGGTAGTATACCGCAAAAATCACGAACGATGCGTAGATACTACGTACCTACTTACATAAATATGTGCCTCGTGAACTCATTCTTAAAATCAGCGAACTTCTAGTTTTTGCAGTCTGTATGTTAAAATGTTTGTCAGAACAAGGGCAATTTTAACATTCCTGCATGACATAAGAAACCTGATTTATGATCCAATAATAATAGTAAAATGTTACTACAATACATAATACAAAGCAGTAACAAATATAATGATATTAGTAATGTTTTATTTATTCTGACAGAGTTAGGTCATACGATCTTCTCTTCTAGTTAACCAGCATAAATATGCAATGCCGTATTACAATTTAAATTACATATGCTATATGTAAAGTTAAAGAAATCCCACTACAGGACTCAGGAGACCCAAAGGATAGTTGAAGGTTAAGAATATCGTCTTTTTAGACAATCAGGACGAGATGTCAGCCGGGTTGCCAGGCACTGCGTGGTTGTCGCCTTTACCCCAAGAACAAACGTCTGGTACTCATTCCCGTTAGAGACTGTGTCCACTCAAGGACCATGGTGCTGCCAGAATTTTTAGGGCAGTTTTGAAAATTCTGACCCCATCGGAATTCTAACCTCCGACCTTCCGGTTTGTATCATATTGCTTTAAGCAACTTCGCTACTGCATGCCCCATAAATTATATAGGCCTGTAAATTATACTAATATAATTAGTATAATTATTATAATAAATTTAAAAATTGTTAAAATTGCAATTTCATGTATGCTACATACAACATTGTATACGTTAATAATAATAATGATAATAATAATAATAATAATAATAATAATAATAATAATAATAATAATAATAATAATAATAATAATAATAATAATAATAATAATCCAATATATAAAAATGAATGTTTGTTTGTTTGTACTTTATGCGCGGCCATACCGTTGATGCGATTGTGATCGGCCTTTTTCGCAAAATGTTCAGGAGATTCCTGGAATGAACATAGGCTATAAGAGAGTTACGATATTGAGCTCCTATACCCTTAAAAATCGCCTTTTGTAGTGGAAAACGTGAAAAAAGTAGCTCTTTGGACGCTTAAATAGCTTACGCTGCCTAAACCATAACAAATAGGCCTACATAACATTAATGTACACAGAATTGAATATCTCAAACAGGTTTGCAAAAAAGTCCACGGCAGCTTATGTTTACCTCCTACGGATAACTCACAATAACCATTTTTGTCTTTCATTGATGCCAAGAAGATCCAGACAAATGCGTAGATTCCTGTGCAAGCATTAGCATCATATGGAGGGTATTCTTTTACGGATAACTCACAATAGCAAATTTTGTCTTTTAGCTCATTTATGCCAAGAAGATCGAGATAAGTAGATTCCCGGGAAACACCAGGTAATCAGCACGGGGAATCTTAAAATAATTACGATATACATTTATAATTACTTTTCATTTTACTTATTCAACTAAACATAGAAGCACATTAATTTTCATTTATTTAAGCGTAGCAGCGCACGCCGGGTATTAGCTAGTAATATGATAAAACAAGATAAAACAATTAATACATGTACACTGCTGGTGAAGGCACTGTTTAAACAAAAGTTAAAGCAAACATAAATTTAGATTTATCTTTAAGCGATTGTAATTTCAGCAGCCTCTGATTTCCTGTGTTAGGAAATTACAGATGCCGAATATGGAGATAGTATATGCTGTGAAGTGATGGGATGTCCTATGTTGCGGTATATTAAGCAAGAGATTATGGAGTGGTCGTGTGTTTAATATTGTGACATTTTAGAGATGAAAGTGATTGTTAATACAAAAAATGTGTCTCATGGAAATATTCTAATCACCTGTTTGAAATCAGGATAAAAATTCTGAATTTCAGCATCATTCAATGTTCTTATGAATAATAAATTGACATACGTTATTGCTCTAAACCTCAGGGCAGCATATATTCTACATTGTATATAATTTTTTTAAAGTAAAGTCAGAAATCTAAAATGTACATAGATTTTCCTCTTTAGCACAAAAAAAATTGTCAGTAATTCTGTCTTTAACCTCTTCAGACCGTATGTAACCATAGGATTTTTTCTCAGTTTTTAAACAACTCAATATCGCAATTATTATTTGTATCATTATGTTACATAACTGTGTTTTACTTCTTTATTTTCATTTTCGTTTTGTTAAGGTATCTGTATTGATGTCCCAGATAAACAAAATCTTCGCGCTAAGATGAGAGTCGATTGCGACACGATTGTGTCGAGTTTACGTGCATGTGGATTCCTCGAATACCATTAGTTAATGATGAAGTGGCGAATGCTGTACCGTTGAACTAACCGTAACAAACTAGATCAGTTGGTACAGATACCTGCTATGTGATCTATAAAACAAGTCTACTAGACACATTGTGTTAATCTGATAATAATTTTCAGGGAAAAGAGCCAGTACAAAGTAAAATTTGTCGTCATAATAAAATTCTTGAAAGAATCAATGTATATAAATACCTTGGTTATGCACTGTCTTTTCATGAAGAATTAGATATTCATGGAAAAATTAACTTTAATAGATCATTGGTATCATAAACAGAGTAATGAAACTATCTGTAGTTAAAAAACACACGCGTCTTCGTCTATATAAAACTCTGACAATACTTATGTTACGGCAGTAAATTTTGGCTCCTGCGAACGACAGACGAGAGGTGAATTACCGACAGTGAAATAAACTTCATGCGCCGAACAGTGGGATATGGAAAGGAATTTCGATATCCTTCAGAACTCGACATAGACCCGGTCCTTGACCATATCCATAACTATCAAGAAGATTGGAAACAACTTGTTAATAGAATGCCTAGACGAAAAATCCCCATGGCAATCCTAAACTATATCCCACATGGGAAAAAATCATTGGGACGACCCATAAAGAGGTGGAAGAAAAACTTCAGTAGATCGTAACAGTCCTTCGAAGACTATGACCTGTCAGGACGTTGATGATGATAATTAGCGAATAAATGTTATATTAAATATGTTCACCGATGTGCCTTGTCACGCAGCGGGCCCGGGTTCGATTCCCAGTCGGGACAAGTTTCTGAGTGAGGTTTATTCGGGGTTTTTCCTCACTTGTAAGACAAATGTCAGGAAGCTTAGGTCCCAACGGTCCCCGAAAATCATCCGGTCACCATCATCATCTTTATCATTATCAACATTATCCTTCTCCGGTGTGGAAAGGAACAGTAAGCTACCACACCTATAATTCCCTAGTAAAGCTGTAGAGCATAGCATCAAAATGTTATGATTGCAGTAAAAGATCTGCCCTCGGGCAGAATTACTATGGATGGATATTAAATATTATATTAATTTTGTGTGTTATATTAGTTTTCAATGTTGCTTACAGAGCATTGCCGAACTGCAGTACAGCCGCTGGATCTCCGGCTCTGAAGTTTAGGTTACACGAGGGGTAAAGAGAGAACTCGCCCTCTACTGCCAATAACGAAATGGTTGAAGTGAGAGTGCACGTCTGCCACAACTAATAACTGCTCTTTGACGCAGCTATAGCGCGCTAGTAAGGTTTCAAATTGCTGAGATATTGTCAGCTGTATGTTTGCTAACCGCGTACATAAAGCGCCCCTCCCCCTGAATATCCGTATCTGTAACACTGTCGTGAAAACGTCAGGGCCGGAGAATCAGTGGCTGGACTATATGTTTTCGAAGTGTACAGTACAATCTAGACTCGCGTGGCGTTTGACTCTCTTGAACTCGCGCGCAATCCTTCTTGGGACTTTCTTACTCTTAGATGATAGCACTTGTTATAAAACAGCCTTAAATTGCAGCCCTTAAAAACCCAAGATTTTTATTTTATAAATTTCAAATATATTAGAACAAATTTAAACAGGAAATTTAACATTCTCTTGTGATTGCTTCTGTTATGAAACATTTCCTTTATTGTGCAATATTGGAAATCACAGAGCTGTTCATCTGACTCAATCCACACATGTGCAATACTAAGGTTCTTTTCTGTTAATTCAACTAACTTAAATATCACTTACACAGCTCAGTAGTGTATACCCAATTCACCCAATTGTGACTTGCTTGGTTAACTGCTACTGGGCTCCATGCTGCTTTTCGGTTTAGTATTTGTTGGTGAGTACTGAAATTCTGTCCAAGTTAATATTTAAGCAATTTTTCGTATATTTATTAAAGTCACTAGTGATAAAATAATGGAAGGTAAAACCGCTATTTCTTTTTAAACTAAAGCACTGACTGATTACACTGAGCTACAAAAAATAAACTTTTTTTGTCTCAGAAAGAAAAATATGTGATTCTGATAGTATTTTTTCTCCTGAATTCAAATATAGGTATAATATCGGTTTCCCCCCCCCCATCATGCAAGGTTTCCGAGAGACAGGAATTTATCATTTTTAACACTTCAATATTTTCTACATTCGTAACTACACAATATTCTAATATTCGGACTCACCTAGAACGTAAGAAATGACGATTTTATGCTATATTTCGCCTATGGAGCATCCCTCTTGATGGTCCAACAATAATCGGCCAGCATATTAGGATTCCATTTGCCTTGATATATCTTTTCCATAGTTGAAATCTCCTGAGTTACCTCATTTCGTTTTATTTTACAATGGACAAATGGACGAAAAAACGTTTATTAAAAAATAATAATTTAAATCCATTAATTGAAATTGAAATAAAAAATACTATGGGTGATGGAGAAATTCCGAATATATATTTGAAAACACGATAAAACTGCATTAATTACAACTATTGGTACTCATGAGACAAAAGTCATATTGACCAGTGTTATTCAATAAATATAATTATTTTGTGGCGGTAGAGATGTCCACTATAAATAAACCACGCTTCTGCGCAACCATTTGTGGCGGTATGACCACGCTACTACCACCTTTAATCCGGGATCGGGTTTTGTAATTGCTGTTTCTATTAATGTGGATCTGATTTCCAAAGAAGTTATCAATCAGGAAGTAGCTTGCCTTGGGCCCATAGAAGGCAGCCGTTGATTCATCTTTCTTTCTCTGGTATATATATATTGACATAGAAGAATACTGATTCTTAAATACATACAGTGAGTGAACAAGTTAATAATTGTCTTTCAAGAACGCTAAACAGCATAATAGTTAAGTAGCTAGGAATAGTTTCCTACTTGAGTGATTTTCCGTACAGGATAGTAAACAACTACGTATACTTGAATGATGAAACAGGGGCGTTGTTTAAAAGATGACATTTAATATAAACAAGTTGGCTGAGTAAAAATAAATTAACAAAAATAATAGTTCTGATCATGCGATCAAAATAGCCATACAAATAAATAAATGAATGATACTCTTTCATAAGAAAAATAACATACCATAATAATAATAAGTAGAATTGCGCACAAATGTGCATTAAAATACTCTCTTGCTGTAAGCGTTTAAGCTTTTTGTCCTTTTCGTACACAGTTCTAAATGGTATTGGCTGCATTTACATCCACACAGAGAACACACACAATATTCGTCCGCTTGGTGAAATCCTGGTTTTTTTGCATATCTCGTGATGAAAGCCATGTATAGAGAATCGAGTAAGTACATGCCGCTGTGGTTGGTCAGGGTTCGCCCACGTTCGATTTATCATTGCTTCTGTGGCATAGAAGTCCGAATCAATCTCGCTTCTTTTCCTCACTCTTTCCGCTAGAAGCTCGTCATAATGAATTGTTGCCGGTAGCTGTAGCGATATCCTTAGCTCTTCTATTAGAAATGTGTTCCCGTGCCAGTTCATATACAAGTCGAGATGGAGTATTTTTTGATACACCGAGAACTCTTTTTAGGAAAGTGGCTTTTACTTTTTCAAGTTGCTTTAGATCTTTTTTCTTTAGGTATTTCCATATTATTTTGCAGGCCATAGACGAGTATTGGAATAATCTTTGCGGTGAATAGCTGTTTTGCTGTATCTAGTGACAGTCTGTTTATGTATTTTATGTCGTTGATGCCTCTTATTGCTGCAATAGCTTTTTCAGTTATATGTTTGCTGAAACATGTGCCCGTTGTTTGGAAGGTTACTCCAAGATATTTGTAATGACTTGTTTGTTTTAGTGGATCTTGTCCATAGTACACCATTTCGTGTGTTGAGACTCTTCCTCCCTTTCTGAAGACCATCTGCATTGTCTTGTTTTTATTTATGTGGAGCCCGTTTTCTTCTGTCCATGTTATGAGGGTGTTGAAACTTTCCTGTAGATCTCTGTGCTTTGTCGCGCATAGGACCATATCATCTGCGTACATGTATATGGTAGCTTTACTGTTTGCCATCTTTAAAGCATGTGCGATGTCTGCAGTTGTGATGTTGAATAGCAGAGGACTTATTGGGTCGCCTTGGAGAACTCCATTTGTTTGTATTATAGGAGCCGATGTCGTTACGTTATCGTTTATGGTCACTTTATTTACTGCCATAATACATCTGATGATGCGTGACAAATAGTTGTCTCCACTTATCCTTTCGAGCTTCTTCATTATGATCTGTCTGTCAAGTAGATCAAACGCTTTTGTGAAGTCGATAAATATTGTGTACAGTTTACCTTTGGGGTGTCTGAGTGATTCTTGGATGTCTGTCAACAGGTTGTTTATGGCGTGTATGGTGGCTCTTCCCTTCCTAAAGCCGAATTGTTCCTCTGGGATCGCGTTGTCTGCAAGGTCGTATAGCCTCTTCGTCAGAATCTTTGAGAAGATTTTGAATAATGAATTTTCCAGTGCTATGCCTCTGTAAGCATCTGGTGATGATGTAGGGCCTTTGCCTTTGTAAAGGATTTTGATTGTTGAGTGTCTCCATTTTTCTGGTATGGTCCCGCATTCTAGGCATTTGTTGAATAACTGGGTCCATGTCTGTACTAGGTGTGGTGCCGCCAGTTTCAGGTGCTCGTTGGCAATTCCGTCCGGCCCTGCGGCCTTCTTATTTCTAGTTTCCATTATAACTGTTAATATTTCTTGCTCCGTAACTTTTATGAATGTTTGGTGTTGCTTGTAAGGTGCAGGGAACGCCAAATCGTTTCTGTTCTGGTTTAGAATATCACGAAAGTGGTCTACCCAAGTCTGCATTTGTATCATGTTCGGAAAGTAGGGTCTTGTTGTTTTGAGGGCCGTAAAAGGGTCGTCCATTGCCAATTTGATCAGCTGCTTTGCTTCCTTTTCAAGATGATACGCCCTTTTTTCTCTCAGCAATTTTTTGTATTGTCTTCTTTTTCCGTTATATAGCTTCAAGTCTTCAGAGTTTAAGGATGTCCTTGCTCTGTGTAGTGACTTGAGGACTTCCTTCCTTTCTTCGTAACATTCTCTGTCGAACCATGGTTGGGATTTTCTCTCCGAGACATAATTCACTATTTGGGATTTCTTGACTATGTTTTCTAAAATTTGGGCGGCTTCGTTAATGTTTCCGTTTTCTATTTCCTTTTGAGCTCGGTTTTTTGTTTTGTCGGCGATTTCTGCTAGGACGTTGGTGTCTAGTCGCTTCTTTGTTTTTGAGAGGTTTTTAATTGTTTTCTTTTGCACGTTTTCCCACATCATTTTTGTGCAGACAGGTATATGCTTCCTGATTGGTGTTATTGATGTATTTTCCATTGTTTTTGGCGTTGGTTGTATTTATGAGTGCATTATGTAGGATTAGGTCGATAGTACTGGTGCCGTTATGGCCTATATAGGTTTTATCTTCTGGTTCGTTTGTGATGCATAAACCTACATTTGTTAGATAGTTTATTACTGTGTCGGATTTATGGTTATGTTGGTCGATACGGCAATTTAAATCACCGGCGAGTATCACTGCTTTATTTTTGTCTATTTTTTGGAAAGCTTCTCCCAGTGTTTCTATGATTTCTTGTGCCGTTCTTTCTGGCTGAAAGTAGGCACCTATTATGACAAGGTTATTGGCGTTTATTACAATCACGTTCGGTGTGCTATGGATTAGCTGCGCTGGAGACAGAAGAGGTTTGATTAAGCATGTAATGCCTCCACTTGGTCTTCCCATGTTTCCTTTTGTTGCTAGTGTTTCGTATGTGTAATAGCCTTGTAGACTAGTTTCGCATGTGTTGAAAGTTTCAGTAAGTATGATGATGTCTGATGTTAGAATGTTTATAGGCATTAAACGTTTGACACTTCCTAATCCCTCTACGTTCCAAGTCATGACTGTTATTTGTTGGCGCGTCTTAGATGAGACGAACGCCTCTTTCCTGGCGATTTCTCCGAAAGGTACCATACATCACGCAACACTCATACTGGCGTCCGAGTTTCAGGGAGCACCTCTTCCCTGCACTGCCGGACTAACTCAAACAGGCCTCTTCTTGGCCTCAGATCAGCTTGTCTATTTAGAATTCCAGTCGCATCGCGACCTGGAATCGGATTCCAATCTTGAATCCGTTTAAACAACTAAACGATGACTGCTAGGATGATCGAATGATACTGTTCTGTAAGTGCACCACGTATATGAAGGTTCCGAGGTAGAGGGGAGATGCGCCGTAGACATTGCGCGGCAGGAAGGGTGAAGAGGGAAGGGGTAGCTACAAGGAGAACAGGATATTAACATAGTTCATAAATATTTCAGTGTAGGGAGGAGAACGAAGCTACCATACTGAGCCGAAAAAACGCACTTTCGGTTCAATTTCTTGAAGTATATGATAAAATACGAGGAAAATAAATTATATTGTATGTAGGTTCATGACCGTGCTTCACGTAAGATCTGCATACATCCCGATTTTGAGATAATGTTATTCGATCATCCCCTGTGTAATCTAATTAACCTCAGGGGCCCCCATCTAGGGGATTTGTAGATGGCGACCACAAGATGCCCAAGCTTAGCAAAACATGCTTCCACTTACTTGTATTTTGCTTCTTACTTTTATATTTTTTGTATTTAGCCTCTCTTAACTAATTCTTGTTTTTTCGACTCTGTTGGTATTAGAGGCCTAAGAGATATTTCCCTACTTCTATTATTTTCTAATGATCTATTTAATTCTTACAACTTCGTGGGCACTCAGCTTGATGAGTGAGAAGGGTTAATCTTGTTATTGACATATAGGTAAACAAGGAACTGAAAAAATGCCCACATAAGCTGCATGTACAGCCTTTGAAAAAAATGATGGCGCAACTCTTGATGGTCCAAAGTTAAAAGTTTTGAAGAACGATTCACACGAATAAGTTGTTACATGTGCTGTCTCCATTGAGGTCAAATCCGGCGACATAAGGGGCCAATCATAGATTTATATCAACCGTTATTGAAAAAATTTTAACAAATAAATTTATTAATCGAATTTCTAAGTTAAGAGAGTTGTCAGATTACAGAAAGCAAGTAATGGTCTCTTAAACCAATCAATAGTAAATTAGCGCTTACTTCTGATGCAGTATTTGTATCGTTCGCTTCAGTAGAGCAGTCGGTAAGATTCTTTCTTGCAACGACGCAGGCCCAGGTTCGATTCTGGTTTTTTAATAACGTAGTTATTTTTTATAATGCCTACACGTTACCAGGCCTACGTTATATCACTAAATTTGTGTATGTAGGGAAATTAATTAATTAAAGGAAACAGCTCACACACACACACACACACACACACACACACACACACACACATATATATATATATATATATATATATATATATATACGAGTATAATGAATAGTTCCATAGTAATTCTGCCCGAAGGCAGGTCTTTCAGTGCAATCATAGCATTTTCATGCTATGCTTGCAGCTTTACTAGGGGATTGTAGGTGTGGTAGCTTCCCGTTGCTTTCCACACCGGTGAAGGATGATAATGATGATGATGGTGATGATGGCCATATGATTTCGGGGACATATATAATGAATAACGATTGTAAAATCTCGTTACTTTGTTTAAAAAACACAAGGCATAAAGGCATAACAAGATTGTTTATTTCCACTAATAACGTAAAATGTAATTACTTATTTTAGGAATTCTCACTATGAGGTATATTCATTAAGGTAGAATATGTTTATCACTCACCTCATATTGTTCTATATGAGGTGAGTGATAAACATATTCTACCTTAACGTAAAATGTGTCTGATTAATTTAAATTAAGACAAGTTAATATATAATTTCATTATACAAGTAAGTCCTAGAGCATTGCATCGCTTCATACAGAAAGCTTCTAGCAGAGAACGGTTGTGGTCTAGTGGAGGGAGCTTCTATTTCCCGTGCAGGAGGTCGCGTGTTCGATCCCGCTTTTTTTCTCTTTCGTCCTTATCTCAATTAATTGTCTTTGTTTTTACTTTTTTGCTTTGTTTATTTACAGCATTTACCGCACTACTTATATATGCGAAGTTATTTTCCATTGCACGACACACAACGAAATCGAACGGATTTTAGTTTCTCAAATAGTTGTATACTTGTGAACCATACAACTGACCTCTGGTCATGCGAAGTGGCTTCGTTCTGGGACCTGAAAATTACCTGTGCGCCAACAATTATTTCAAAGTCTGTACATCAGTGCAGCCCCACTGCAACTTATACATAATATGGATTCTTCTAATCTAAAGCGAAATAAGCATAGGTATGCAATGAATTCGTGTCATCAGCTACAGCTGGATACAAGTAATGAAGAATGAATGAATGAAACTGTAGTTTGTGATATCTTTTTTATGTTATTAAAATAAATTTTTAAAAAATATTATTTTCTTCTAAAAGCCAAGTCAACTATCCAATGCAAAAATGCGGCATAACACATTATATAAAACGTAAAAACGTGTTAAATATTTACGTATCATAAATGATAACCTCTCTATCAAATTTGTCCTTTAGTTTGTTGTATTTTTTATTTAATGACCTTCTTCTTATTCTTATTCTTCTTCCTTTCCAGGATTAGGTGAATGCGACCTGTTCCGGTCTCAAGTCCATCGTTTCCTTGGCCGTCCCAAATAACTTTAACATCTTAATTGACATTAAGATAGCAATTCAGAAACAAACATGAAAGGACCGACAAACTTTGCTCAGATGCCTACATTTACAGGCGGCCTGATGTTATTTTACATACCATAAATGTACGACAAGGGACTCACGGCTTTAGTTTCTTTCCGATGAAATCTATACTCGGGATTTGTACACCCTGAAAAGTCCATTGACCCACCAGATTTGATCCCGCGAACCTTGGAACCAGCAGCGAATCAGTTTTATATTACTTTAAAGACATCTAAATTTGGAGCCCAAGACCTACTCTTTGATTCAACTTTGTTCTAAAAAAATCAATTAATCAAACAAAACAAAATTTGACATAATTCCACTTCAGGACTGGAGAGGATATATATATATATATATATATATATATATATATATATATATATATATATATCATACATACATACATACATACATACATACATACATACATACATACATACATACATACATACATACATACATACATACATACATACATACATACATACATACATACATACATACATACATACATACATACATACATACATACATACATACATACATACATACATACATACATACATACATACATACATACATACATACATACATACATACATACATACACACACACACACACATGCGCACACTACTTTTGTTATTTCTGTGATATTGCCGATATTGCCCACTCTTAACAGTAATTTCATAAAATAAATAATTTTATAAAATGCATAGTTAATATTTTTCCAGTTTTATAAATTTTGTTCCTTTTCAATAAAATGTCATAGTAAAATTACCTAGAGTAGTAAAATGCAGCTCTATTCGGACACACACGTGACCATCTTCACACTCGACGGCATTCCCAAAACTAAGACACAATGAGGCCTCGTTCTTCGGTTCTGGAATTCCATCAAAGCCACACTTCATGCATCTCAATGACGAATCTGAAATCATAAATTTTAATAATACATCATGCAGTTTTTTCATAATGAGTTTAAACATTTTCATATTAGTCAAGATAATAAATCTCACGTTGTATTTGTCCATGAGAGAAATGAGTGAGGCGGAAGAGGCAATTTGCCTAGCCCGTGAAGTGAGGAGGAAGATATTTTCCCGTTAATTTTTGTCATATTCTTATTAGTGAATCCTACTGGTATCCATAACAAATATCATCATCATCATCATCACTCCAAGGATTAGGCAATTGCCCGTTCCGACTTCATATTGCATCAGCCCAACGTCTTCTAGGTCTTCCAACATCACGCCTTCCTCTTGCTTGATAATTTCTGGCTAACAATGGATATCTCTCCTTGCTCATTCCATCCATGTGATCAATCCATTTCTGTCTGTAATTCGTGACTTTATCCAACAAAGGCTGTACTTTCAATTCTTCTCTTATAACAAATATGCCATATGATATATAGAAAATCTATATTTCTATTACAGATTTTGAAGGTTTATAATGGTGATGAAGGTAATTACATTTAACATATGAACTCATATATGGAAATGTACCGTCTCTCCGCTTCAAACCAACGCGCCCCATGATTTTCAGCGACGATACGGCATCAATATTTGAGTACGGTTTCTGCAGCAAGTGGTATTTTTGTATACAAGTATCATCTTCCACCTGACTAACGGATGGCTAACTTACTGGCACTATCGAACCATAGGATCATGGCCTTGCTTGACATAAGATCTGCATACATTCCGATTCTGAGATAATGTTTTTCAATCATCTCCTGTGTACTCTAATTACCTTACTTACTTACTCACTGGCACTATCGAACTCGTAGGTTCATGGCCGCACGGACATAATCTCTCCATACATCCCTATCCTGAGCTAATGCTTTCCAATCATTCCCTGTATAATCTACTTCCCTCTAATCATAGTTAATGTTATTCTTCCACCTCATTCTTGGTCTACCAACGGGGCGTTTTCCCTCTGGTTTTCCTACAAGAAGCTTCCATGCATGTCTTTCATTCCCCATACATGCAACATGTCCTGCCCATCGCAGTCTACGAGACTTAACTGTTCTTATTTGTACCGGAGCTCGGTGGTAGGCAGGAGATCTCAGGGTTATGAACTCTTTATAAGCAAAAGAACAACGTATAAGTGTACACTCAAATTTAACGAATCCAAGAAACTGTTTATTTATGGAGAAATACACTTTTGTTAATACAGTTACAAAGTTTTATCTAAGAGTGGAGTCGATGAAATACTTAGAGGTCCACCTGCTCTAATCAATATTTTCAAAGTCCAAATGTTTAACGGACTATAACTTTAACTATTTCTCGGACGAATCTAATATTTAAACTGAATCGGAGATCGCGGTCTGCAGGTCTACGATGTTCCAACACTGAACACAGAGTCACTGATAGTGATTGTTAACTGAATCGGAGATCGCGGTCTGCAGATCTACTATGTTTCCACACTGATCACAGAGTCACTGAGAGTAGTAGTGAGTGTATTTCGATATAAGTTCTCGCTTATAAAGGCGGTGGCTCCTCCCACTTTTCTCGAATCCACTCCTTACAATTGAATATATATTTATGTCACAATAATATTATTTACTAGTATGTATAACATTTCTAAGAACTGGGTAAATTGGTTCTTTGATATTTAATAGATAAATGTTTATCAGTTTCTTTGTAAACTGTGAATGTTAAGAGATTATCTTTTCTAGAGGTGAATGAATGTCTTTTGTTGTCTGCTAGCCAGGTAGTTTTTTTATATCCTTATTTCTTGGAATTTGTATAGACTGCTAATTGGAATTAGTTATATTATTTTGACAATACCCTTTTTTGTGTTCCTATATTATTTGTAACTTGTGTGGCAGGTAGAGTTCTGACAATACCTCTTTATACTAGACAAATGTACGTGGAATTTTTACCTGGATATATTTCTACTTTTCCACATAGATATTTTATAGCGATATTAGTAATATATTATATTTTCATTATTTATAGATTTATTTAATTTTAATAACAATTTAATATATTTCGGAACATTTTAGTTTCAGATTTATGCATATTAGAGTTGTATCTTAGTTTATATGTCTCCTATCATATTAATCGCTACATATTATATCTGACTTCCTATAAAGACCATGTAGTTCATTATTATATAGTCTTTTCCATTCACCTGTTTGTTCATCTCTCTTTGGTCCAAAAATGTTCCTAAGTACTTTATTCTCAAATACTTGTAATCTCCTTTCCTCCCTTAAAGTAAGAGTCCATGTTTCGCACCCATATAATGTAACTGGTAGAATAATAGTTTTATTTATTTTCAATTTAACGTTTTTTGAAAGGAGTTGGGACACCAAGAGTCTCTGCAATGCATAATAGCATGCATTTCCAGAATTGAGCCTATGTTTAATTTCTTTATGCATCTCATTCCTATTTATGATTATTGTTCCTAGGTATTTGAATTCAGCCACTTCCTCAAAATTTCCCTCATTTGTCATTAGCTGTCCATTTCCATTATATAATGTATCTCTACGTGTGACCATATATTTAGAATGTAATTACTAATTACCTCAAAACATATTTAGGCTAATTCTAATTCTCCCACCCTATTCTTAGCCTACCTACTGAGCGCTTTCCTTCTGGTTTTCCCACAAGGAGTTTACATTCCCCTCTATCATTCCCCATTCATGCAACTTATATAGTCTTGCCCATTACAGTCTTCTAAAGTTCTAAAGTGTCTGGTTTATCATAAAGGTCATATACCTCATTACTACGTAGTCTTCTCTATATCTCTTTGATTCAAAAATGTTTATAATAACCTTATTCTCAAATACTCGTAAACATTTATCCTCCCCTGAAGTATGAGTACATGTTTTCCCTCCATATAACTGGGAGAATAACAGTTTTTATATTTTTTCAGTAATTTTTTTAGAGAAGTTGGGAAGACGAAGAATCTCTATAATGCATAAAGTATGTATTTCCTGAAATAGAAAATTTTTATTTCTTTTCTGCATCTCATTCCTGTTTGTAATTATTATTCCTAGATATGTGAATTTAGCCACTTCTTCTAGAATGTCCCTCATTTATCATTAACTGTCCATTCTCATTATATAATGTATTTCTATGTGTAACCATATATTTAGTTTTACTGATGTTTATTTCCAGCTCTAATTTCTTAGTATCACTGGATAGAGTGTGCGTGTTGGCCCATAGTATCTCCTTGCTATCGCTTAATAATTCAACATTATCATAAGTAATGTCACGAGTGATTTCCAAATCCTTGAAAATCAAGAGTGGCATTTGTTAGGACTATCTAACGAATAAAAGTAAGCTGTTTATTCAAAAATCATTATTTAAACATAGTTATTTTAAAATATTTATATATTTAATGTAAACGGCGATGTTTGAAAACAAATCAGAAATGTGTGGTTATGTTTCATTTATTTATCCACCGCAACTTGATCATATTATAATTTTAATAAAATAAAAAGCATGCTACAATATAAAATTCCATATTAGCTTGCTTCTTATTTGCATTTTATTCTTAAATAAACAGTCAATTGTCATAAACTGATTTACTAATTGATTTTACAATTGAAATGATTACATAATTGTTATATTATTATGTCATGTTTAATATGTTACAATGCACATTTTTGTCAATTTTAGATCAAAACTGCATATATATTTTTTGCATATTTCGGTCATTTTCATGTCATAAAAATCCTAGTCTTACTTATTACCTTGCATTCCTAATGACCAAGTTTCATAACCAAATCTATTTATTGACTTTGATGTCACTTTAGAGCCTATTAGTTTAAAATGTGTGTGTGGGTTAATTTGTCTACCCTTTTTTTTGTAAAATATATTTATTTTTCCATAAATTGCATTCTCTTCTATCATATATATATATACTAGAAGTCCCGGCCACGCGTTGCTGTGGCTAAGGTATACGTTAAAAATATAAATTAAGTTGCTGTCTTTCAGCCAGATTACTTAAAACTAATACACTCGAAATTAATAATATTGAAAATAAAATAAACACTGAATACACTTAAATTATGAAATAATCAATATTTGGAATTCAATTCAAATTCGCGGTTGCAACAAAAAGCACAGACATCTGGATCTCTCTTTGTTAAATAATAATCCAATAACCTTACCAAATTACCTTACACCGCCATCTGTTAGAATCGTATGGAACTCACAGATAATTATAAATCTTTGTTAAATAATAAACAAATCATTTTTCAATAAAAAATAATGCGACTTAAAATTAGTTATAAACTACCCTAAGTCTTAAGTTGGATCAAACTGCACATAGTGTGCAAAATTTTATTAAAATCGGTTCAGTAGTTTAGGATCCCATCGCGGACAAACAACGTGACACGAAATTTATATATATATATAAAGTTGTTACCGTTAGGTAACATAATTTTACATACACCTATTTATTTTATCTACAAACACAATAACACAATAAAAACATAATTAACTCGAAAACATTATATTGATTAAATAATAGTATATTACGATGGGAGGTTGGGAAGTGGTTTTTACAGAATCGAGGGAAAATGTTTAAAAACTGAGCGATAGCGAGATTCAGTAAAACACTTCACAAACGTGCGTTGTACATTATTTTTTGCGCGATGGTGTTTTCAACATAATAAATAATAGTAAAGAATATCTTTGTTGGAAATAGTTGCGATCATTATAAACAATTGACTAACGTTAACAGTGTGGGCAATGTTTATTAGTTAAAACAACAGGAGGTCTTGAGAACAATTATTGATAACATGGTCGCAAGTACGTATTTATTGTTTTATATTGTTTCAAATAAACTTCAGTTCATTTAAAATGTAGCGATTTGGTATTTTCTGTATATACATTGCATGTATTATACATAGAGGTCAGTGGCTTTACTTCCCGCACGTGGGGGTAAATGTAATATTACAGTATAGTTATTTAGGTTGGCAACACCGAAATGTAGGAAGTTGAACTTTCAATAATGGTCGCCATTGCTGGTAAGTACGAAAAAGCGCACTATCGCGCAAAAAAGTATTTAAAAATCTTATATTCTCATTGGCTAATAAATCCATCATTAAGCGAACCTCGAAATTACTTAACCTCCGCAATTTTATATGAACCAATAGGCCTATATATCGCGTTTACCATCAATATTAGGAAACAACTTAAACATACAGAATCTCGGAACATTAATATCAAATTATAATATATAATAGTCCACCACTGTGGTCTCGAAGTAGCGTGCTGCCTTGTCACGCAGCGGGCCCGGGTTCGATCCCCGCTCGGGACAAGTTTCCTGGTGAGGTTTTTTTCGGGGTTTTTCCTTACCTGTAAGACAAATGGCAGGACACTTTAAGGCCCAAACGGTCTCCAAACATCATCGGGCCATCATTATCGTCAATATCATATTCACCTCATTAGATTAAGTTTAGGTTTAAGGCCTCTCCTGGCGCATCATTACTCATCGTCATCACCCGTCATATTATTGGGGCAGCGTAACCCCGCCTTCCAGGTGCCCCAACCTCAGAATTGGGTTCAGTACGCCAATGCCAGGAGAGAATACTTGAAACGTCGAATGACAAACAGGTGGTATTGAACAAAAAAAAATATATATATATATATAAATATATCCCTAAATAGATAAAGCTTTACATACCGGAGTCAAATACAACTGCCAGTCTCCAGCCATGGACCAATGATTGCATTAAATATTGTTATATCAAATTCGTACGTGCTTCGGGAGTACACATATTAAATTCTGTGGCTAATTGAAACAGTTTTCGTCCTCTTGCCAGCTTTCTAGCAGGCAACATAATAGCCGCAATTCCAGCCGCAATTCCAGCCGTATTATGTGTTGTCCATCTTGTTTTGATTTTTACTTTTGACATGGAAGCATTACTGTACATGTATTTATTTTTATAGGACATAATTATGATTTAATTTCAAAATATTATTTATATAATTCCCTAATATTACCTTTAATAACAATTTCGGTGTTGTTTTTAACACCTATTGCCACAGCTGCAAAGTAGGAGAAAACGCAGGCTTTCACAAATGCACTATGTCCCATAATTTGTTTCTACCTGAAAATAATTTAAGTAACTCTAAATTAATACTTTCGAAATTCTAGCATTTGTTCTATACAGGTTCTACCGTTTGTAGTATTTTACAGAGCGTTTGATTCAAGCAGTTCATTCATTGTTGTAGACATCCCACTTAATATATACTGGACTCGGTATTTCAGTTTCCAGGCGGCATCAAAGGTAACTGTTTCCCTCTCGTTTAAAAAATACATTGTTCCGGCCGTGTATTTTATGCGTGGTGTAGGTACCGACCTTTTGAGGTCACGAACCTGTCTTTTAGTGCGTATATGTGTGTGTTTTTTGGAATTTATTGTATTGCTAGGAAAGTTGCCCTCTCTTAGCCCTTAATATTTTTTAATTTAGTATTTTGTATTTTTATGTGTGTTTATAATTGCCATAGAGAAATGAGAAACGAGAAATAGATTCAAGATTTTCGGCCTTAAAATTCTGTAATTGATATGAGAGGTCATATATTTTTGTCATTTAAGGTCTAGTTTGAATATTAGTGTTTATTAAAGCAGAAAGTAGTGTTAATATGGTGTTTATTAGCTGAGGATTTTCTAGAACTTTATTAATGAGCGTGATTATTGCCTCAATTGAGTCTTTATTTAAACTTGTGTTGCTATTGTTTCTATCTGTGTTTGCTTTATTGTTATTTTCTCTTGTTGGAAGTGATGGGAAGTTTATTCTGTCTACAATAGGACTTTGCTTTGATGTGTTTTGTGTAGTGTTGATAAGAGGTTTATTGTTGTTTTCCTGTTGATGTCTTGATGTACTTGTTTGTGTGTTAGTCAAATTTAGAGTTTGTTGTGTTCTAGACGTATGTTGTTTATAAATAGGACATTCTCTGTAGCTAGCGGCGTGTTCACCATTACAATTTGCTCATGTCACTTTGTTATTCGTGCATTGGGACACACTATGCTGTCCAGAGCATCGGACACATCTCTCAGTCCTATTACAGAACTGAACCAGGTGTCCGAAGCCCTGACATCTATAGCATTGTGTGATCCCATTTAGGCCTTTATATTTTTCTAGTTTTATCCTGGTATGACAGATGTGACTTCGTTCTTCTAATTGATCTTCAAGATGTTCTGTTTTTCCGAAAGTTAGGATCCAAACAGGGATAGAATTTTTAGTCCTATCTCCGTTTAGGAAAGTCGATTTGAACAGTTGTCTTATAGACACTATTGGAAATTCCTAATCTTGAAGGTCTCTTAGAATGTCATCTCTTGGAAATTCTGTAGGTAAGTCTTTCAATGTCATTTTTAGTTTTGGGTCTTCTCCATATGCGTATGTGTGATTTTTATTTGTTTCAAATCTAATTGTTTCTTTATGTGTTCGTATCCTTCTTGCCTCCTAGCTTGGATTTTCAAAGTGTTGTTTGTGTATGTCATTGAAACAGTTCTGTATTATTTTCCTGCTAAGTCTGTTAATGTTCTTGCGTTTGTGACTTTCGTGTCTGTAATGATAGGTGGTTGTTTTCTGTTTCCTTGACATTCAGTGTTGTCTGTGTTTGTGTTATTATCTTCATTTCCAGAGTCATTTAATGGATCAAATCTATTGTATGTAGCAGTTGGGGTGGCTGTGTCATTTAGTGTGTAGTTTTGCTTATACCTTTAGTTTACTGCCAGTCAGAGCCGAGGATTTGTGGTTAGAGGCTTCAACACGCCGCTCCAATCACCAAAAACTGAAAACAGTTAGTTCTCTGCCAATAATGGCTTCGCATTATAATTGACGTATAAAATGTCGTTTCCATGTCAAATTCACGTGTATATAACTTAAACAGTGTTGCAACTATTGTCTTTTGCAATATTACTATGATATAATTTGTTAGTGCCAGTGAATAAAACGTGACAACGCCGCTTGATATGCTAAATAATTATCCGTGCAAAATAGACCTACCTAATCACAAAGCAAAGCGCCTGAAAACTGATATGCTGAGTCCACTTTACAACTGGGGATGGACAAAGAATACTGTTCATTATTAAATGATTACGCTCAATAAGCTTGTTTTAAAAATAATAGCAATATAATCGTAAAAATGTAACAATTTTATCAGATCGACAACACCTGTTTATGTCAAACATATGAGACGATGATCAGAATTCTTTACATTCACATAACATGGTATTGGAAGATCTCAGACTATAAAGCCGTGGTTAATTTTGTGCTTTCCCCAGACGTTTCTCTCTTAACTACGGAGAGCATCTTCAGTGGCGAGTTCCTCTAGTGATGTTCCCCGGTCGCATGCCGAGTTATGGACACGGCCTTATAGCCTGACTGACATAAATAATAAAATACTAAATAATTAAATATGTCCAAGTGCAACGATTATTACATCTGTCCCAGTATTTTAAGTCTGAAGAAAGAGGCCTTACTTACTTACTCACTGGCACTATCGAACCCGTAGGTTCATGGCCGCGCGGACATAAGCTCTCCATACATCCCTATCCTGAGCTAATGCTTTCCAATCATTCCCTGTATAATCTACTTCCCTCAAATCATAGTTAATGTTGTTCTCCCACCTCATTCTTGGTCTACCAACTGGGCGTTTTCCCTCTGGCTTTCCTACAAGAAGCTTCCATGCACGTCTTTCATTCCCCATACGTGCAACGTGTCCTGCCCATCGCAGTCTACGAGACTTAACTGTTCTTATTATATCTGGCTTCCTATAACGACCATGTAGTTCATTGTTATGTAGTCTTCTCCATTCACCTGTCTGTTCATCTCTCTTTGGTCCAAAATTTTTCCTAAGAACTTTATTCTCAAATACTCGTAATCTCCTTTCCTCCCTTAAAGTAAGAGTCCATGTTTCGCACCCATATAATATAACTGGTAGAATAATAGTTTTATATATTTTCAGCTTAACGTTTTTTGAAAGGAGTTGGGACATCAAAAGTCTCTGCAATGCATAATAGCACGCATTTCCAGAATTGAGCCTATGTTTAATTTCTTTGTGCGTCTCATTCCTATTTGTGATTATTGTTCCTAGGTATTTGAATTCAGCCACTTCCTCAAAATTTCCCTCATTTGTCATTAGCTGTCCATTTCCATTAGAAGAAAGAGGCCTATGAGAAAAATTTATTGGCCATTTCACTCCCAGATTTAAATTTGTATTCTAATGACCTGAGTTATTAAAATGCGCCATTGAATACATTAATAATTGTCTTGAAATGCTAGAATTAACAATACTTACGAATCAGCCATTGGTTTAAACAGAATTTACATCGGCCTAATGCAACTCTAAAAAATGGAGCAGTTCCAATTACTTTAATTTATATTATCAAAGTAAAGTTGTTTATGTGTTTTTAAAGACGCGTATTTTTTTATTATATTAAATGTGTCCACCGCTGCAGTCTCGCAGCGGGCCCGAGTTCGATTCCCGGTCGGGACAGGCTCCTGGGTGAGGTTTTTTCGGGGTTTTTCCTCACCTGTAAGACAAATGTCGGAAAGAGTAGGGCTCAACGGTCCCCGAAAATCATTCGGCCATCACCATCATCCTTATCATTATCCTTCACCGGTGTGGAAAGCAACAGGAAGCTACCACACCTATAATTCCCTAGTGAAGCTGCAAAGTATAGCAAGAAAATGCTATGATTGCAGTGAAAGACCTGCCCTCGGGCAGAATTACTATGGATGGATGGATGGATAATAAATTTATATTAGCAATACAGATACGTCAATCCTAGTGTAAATGATATTCTCCAGATACTCAAATAAAAATATCAGAAAAAACGCAAATTATTGTAGCATTATGTGAATAATGACCCAATGAATATATTACTTCCGAAGAAAGTACAGAAATTACCTGAAAATTGGATGGGAAGTTGTATTAAAAATGACCTAAAACGCCATGTTAACAATATGTAACTTCCAAGTTAGCTGTAAATTAATAGTATATGAAATTTCGAGAATACGCTAAAAAATTATTAAATTTAAAAGCCAACCAAAATATCTCATCCTAACCTTATATTAGTTTATCCATTTTGTGTTATTATTAAGTGCTATTCCAATCTTTTATATTCTTATTTACTCTATTAATCGGAATATTCCACAAATAAAATTATAATAATTGAAAAGCTACCACACCTACAATTCCCTAATAAAGCTGCAAAGCATAGCATGAAAATGCTATGATTGCAGTGAAAGACCTGCCCTCGGGCAGAATTACTATGGATGGATAATAATTGAAAATAATGAACTACAGATAAATGTTGTTCCTTTATTGATATTCTCAAATTGATGTTTACACTAGAATAGTCAGATCTGTACCTCTAATGTATAATATATATTTATAAATTCCACATTTGTGTCAGAGAACAGTTGGAATAAAAATAATCCTAGGATAGTCCACTTTAACTTACCTGAATATTTTTGAAGTCCCATAGAATAACAGTGCGTGCGCCAGAGTTATAGAGCCAGCGATAACCCACCATCGAACCACATATCGATTATTATCGTTGTTACGATTATTATAGTTATTTATGTATTTAGACATATTTAAAATGTATCGAACCTAAAAGCTAACTAACTAAGTCACACTTAACCTGATTCAATTACTCTAACTTAGGGTGGATCCCATGAAACCCCCTTTTTTTTTCACTCCTTAATAATCGCAACCATCGATAACCCTCTGATTCCAACGATATAATACACTCTCTGGAGAAAATAGCAAGTCACTATCACAATTTGTGTATTTGAATAAATAACTAAAAATTCTAAAATTAAATCACAAAAATTGTTTTAAATATTTAAAAAATAAGGTAAGTGTGTCTATACTTGAGTCATTACTAAATAATATTTATCTTTACTTGTTTAAAATATATATGTAGTCAATATGCCCATTTCACCAATTAATGTTTTAAAATGGTCAACAAGTTTCTACAGCCAAGCTGTCATTCTCAAGACCAGATATTCTTGAGAATGTCAGCTTGGTTGTAGAAACTTGTTGACCATTTTAAAACATTAATTGGTGAAATGGGCATATTGACTACATATATATTTTAATATTATATCACCAAGAAGATCACTTGTGTATTTATTTGTTTTATTATTCAAAGAGTATTTTAACATCTAGGTTATGTAGCGTTTATTTATTTCATCATTTGCATGTTTATATGTATTTAATGATATGAAATGTGGGGCAGTATTTTTGGAGGGGGCTGTTGAATGTCACTGGGGTTTCACTTTGATTTAATTGTGAATTTACTTGCCCTTCCTCGGTAGCTAGTCGGTTCCTGTTTCAGGGTGAGCGCTGAGACTCCTATCTATAACGGGTTCGGAAGGAGAATTGCGTGGGAACAGACAATCACTAATTATTTGAATTATTTTATTTAATTAATCTCTGCCAATTTAAATGAACGTTACACAGTAAAAATAAAACTGTTCTGTCCCTGGATTCCGATATTTCGCTAATGAGGACTAGCAAATGACTAATGAGTTCGGGAGATTTTCCCTAAGTCCATAATCGTTGTTACAAGATATTTTTTTACTATACAATCAAGATCTTCTTCCTTCTAAGTGTCGAGTAGAAGTGCCAGTGTATTAAATTTTGTCCTCATGAGTTCCGTATCGAAGTCAGGACCAATTATTCCCATATATGGTCTTTACCCTAACTCTCATTTTGATTGGTTAGAATATTTAATCACATGTCATCCAAGGGCGTAACTATTTTATTTAAACCACCACCTACCTTTTGATTTTATTCTCACGGCTAGGGATCGTGTTTGCCAGCTTGGGCTTTTCGCGATTGTAAATTTGGAGTTTGACATTTCTCCAAACGTGAGTTTTGATGCTAGACCCAGCTTAAACATTTCAGGTCTAATTTGAGGAGTTACATGTTTATGACCTCTTTTACTTATGGTTTCAACCGCTTCTTGTGAGAACTATTTACCAACATGAAACTTAATTTATTTTTAAGTATATTCTATTCCTTCATTATTTATTCATTTCTTATATTCATTAATCACTATTAGGGCCGTATCATATTCGTCTCACAATGCCTCTTGTTAAAACAAAAAAAAAATACTAACGTAAAGTTAAAAATATCTTCTTTTTTTTTAACACAGCTCCCCTTAGAAGAGAAGTAATTAAATATGCTAATTACATCAAACCAAAATGTATTACACTATTACTTTTCCTACAAGTACCATATATGGAAATGTTTTTTACAAACACAAAATAGATTATATTATTGAACATATATCACCCTGGTTTACTTACAGTTTTCTGCATATTACCACTAGAACAACAACAAAAAAACATGTACATTTAAACTCAATTTGCGATCGGTGATTCAACCTTACTTATTTTTTTTATAATCAACAAATGTTTTTCTTATTTTAACCCTATGGGTACTTTATCATATCCCATACATCTTCTCGTTTTTTCACTTTATTATACGTTTGTTTCTGTTTTGATTACGTCACTTTTATTTCTCACACGCTCGGTAATTTAGCATAATACGTTTTCCATATATCACTCAGTTTATTATTGCAATGTCATGCACATTTTTTTTATATCATCCCTCTATATCGTTCGCACTTTCCATGGTTCACACTTTGCATATGCACTGGAACTCACTTATTATAAACTAACATTTTTTTATTCTAATTAGCTACTAATTTATTCTATTTGGGTCATTTATTTATTTAATGAGACATAGATCTTAATGTTGCCGTAAACATATTTGCCCTCTTTTAATCAAATGGTAACTTTACTAATTAGTTTCCTATGTAATTTCCGATGATCATCCTTTATAAATAAGTATATCGGTATTTAATAAGAATCATATATGTTTATATCGCGATCTCAGTTTTCAGAACATTTCACGATTCATCATAATAATTTATTTGTAAATCTATCTTTTTTTTTTTTAAATAGGCGCTCCCTTAGCTGTGGTCATTGAAAGTTTATTCTCAGCATGTTCACTGACTGATCTTCACAATACCTTGAAAATCTATTTATTCTTTATAGAACTCCTTTATTCATCATTCGCATATTATTTTTATTCAATCGATTAAGGTGGAAATTATCCTTATTTATTTACTTGTCGGTAACATAATATCACATTTCATACGCGCAGAACCGTCGCTGTATACAGAATTTTATATCATCGTAGCTCATATTCGTCAATTTCGTTTTTGACGACAATTTATATTTCATTAGTAAACAACTCGACAACACCGGTCGAATCAAAATCATGTCGCTCTATCTACCCATAACAATTCTCGCTACCACGTGAACGAACGTTTATCATTTAAAAGGACATAATATAAACGCCTCCTTCGGGCTTTGATCCTGTATTAATTAATTCTTTCACTTTGTCTACGCTATATTTTTTTATCTGTCACCAATCATAAACTGTTAAAAGGACGATGCCTTAACCTCTTTCTTAAATTTTCGTATGCTCATAACGCTTCCATTTTATTCCTCAAGAATAATATTAGATTTTTAAGAACATTAACTATGAAGTTATAATAGCACATGTTTAATTTGTATATATATATATATTTTTTTTTATAAAGCGGGGTGGTGCCTCTCGCTCCCTCTGTAAGTTTAGATTTTCTTCCTCTGTTTTCGTCAACATTTATCTAGTCTCATTATGTTTTCTAGCAAGTACAAATATAAAACCCTTTTAAACTATCTCTCATTAAATTTTCCTAATACTAATCTGATATATGCATGACCAACACTTCTTGCATTTATCATACTAATATTACCAGATATAATCTTATTTACTAATTACACATTTATTGAATTGTGCATACAATGCAGGTGCATGTTAATGTCTAACTGATATTACATTCATTCTAACAGGATAGACTGAAATTTGCATTCTACCACTTTGCGATAATTTCGCGCCCGGATCAAATATTTCAGCACGATATTTTTCTAGATAACATTTTCTCTCATCATGCATTATTTTAGTACAGAACTTCGTTATGTTACCTTTGAATCTAACGTATTGACTGTTTTTCGACCATTTACTCCTATTTATTTGGCGCTTCTTTATTACGCGATATGACTTATGCATATTTTCTTTACGTACTACCTTTTTCTTGTTTTTCTTTTCATACTTTGTTCGTATCTTTTCCATGCATTTACTTTGCATATCCCCATTTTCAACTTGGAATACTGAACGGATGTTTGGCTGTGCCGAAATCATCAGGTCAGTTGTTCCATTTTGATTTAATTTAACATCATTAATAACATGCATTTCATTATTGCATTTAAATATATTTCCATGTAATTCATCATCATTGGTTTGAGGTATTTTGTTTGCATCTATAATAGTTGGCTCGCATTCTTTTCCCTCATTCTGAAGTGTCATTTCCCTATCTGAGTCCCTTTGAGTTTTATCTACAGTACTTTCACCTGTTGTAGTAACTACCATATAAATATCATTGTTACTTTTACATTTATTTTCTTGGGGAGTTTTATATCCTGTCTCCCTTTCATCATAATTATTTCTACCTATCTCACCCTTTCCTGCTAAACTAGTGGTCAATTTTTCTCCTGTCCCCTGAATTTCTGATTTTAAAGAATCGCGAGTTTGTTTTATTGTTAATCTCCATTTGCTCATGTCTTCCCTCAATTCTTTTTTAAATGATTCTAAATTATTACCAATTTCTTGCATTTGCCATATGAGGTTTCGAACGTCGATCTGGGACATATTTATTCTATTTGATTCCCCTTTGTTTTGACCCTCTAGCAAATTTTCTCCACCATGTAAATTTATATTATTTCCTTCCATTATTTATTAATTCTACAATTTATTAATATTAATATTTATTTTCTATTCACAAAAATATTTTTTTTATTCAACACTCTAACACTTTCGTTTAATTTGTTAATTTTCCACATCCTTTATTTTTCCGTCTTTTGACAACTTTTATGTTCTATCATTTTTTTTAACAAATCTGTCACTTTACCTTGGTATATCTTCATTTGTTTGTCTTACGTCAGGTTTGTAGAGATCCGCCATCGGTTATCTAGGTTGATCTGCTCCTGGATTGTTGTCCACTCCTGGCTGCTCCTTCCATCTCGTGATTAGAATGTTGTCTTCCACACTGTTGCTGGATCATGATGTTCAGTCCACAACTTTCGTGAGTCGCTCTTATTTTGAATGCACTCACGTTGAAAACACTTTGTCACAGTAAAAAGACCCTTTCGTTGGGCGACACTTTGGGGCGGTATTTTTGGAGGGTTTCAACCGCTTCTTGTGAGAACTGTTTTTTTTTTAATTACGTTGGGCGCCCCTTTGGGGCGGTATTTTTGGAGTGCTTTTATTGTCACTAGGGTTTCACTTTAATTTTATTGTGGATTTACTTGCCCATCCTCGGTAGCTAGTCGGTTCCTGTTTCAGGGTGAGCGCTGAGACTCCTATCTATAACGGGTTCGGAAGGAGAATTGCGTGGGAACAGACAATCACTAATTATTTGAATTATTTTATTTAATTAATCTCTGCCAATTGAAATGAACGTTACACAGTAAAAATAAAACTGTTCTGTCCCTGGATTCCGATATTTCGCTAATGAGGACTACAAAATGACTAATGAGTTCGGGAGATTTTCCCTAAGTCCATAATCGTTGTTACAAGATATTGTTTTACTATACAATCAAGATATTCTTCCTTCTAAGTGTCGAGTAGAAGTGCCAGTGGATTAAATTTTGTCCTCATGAGTTCCGTATCGAAGTCAGAACCAATTATTCCCATATATGGTCTATACCCTAACTCTCATTTTGATTGGTTAGAATATTCAAGCACATGTCATCCAAGGCCGTAACTATTTTATTTAAAAACACCACATACCTTTTGATTTTATTCTCACGGCTAGGGATCGTGTTTGCCAGCTTGGGCTTTTCGCGATTGTAAATTTGGAGTTTGACATTTCTCCAAACGTGAGTTTTGATGCTAGACCCAGCTTAAACATTTCAGGTCTAATTTGAGGAGTTACATGTTTATGACCTCTTTTACTTATGGTTTCAACCGCTTCTTGTGAGAACTATTTACCAACATGAAACTTAATTTATTTTTAACTATATTCTATTCCTTCATTATTTATTCATTTCTTATATTCATTAATCACTATTAGGGCCGTATCATATTCGTCTCAAATGGGCGAAAATATGAAATGAGTCCTGTATTTAAATTCCAACCCTGCACTTGCAATGACGATTGAGGAAAACCAGAAAAAAACAACAGTCAGATTGGTCGGCTTCGAGATTTGAACACGAGACTCCCGAATACGAGTTTCGAACTGTACTTTCTGAGTAAACTCGGTCGATGTCTATTTTAATCTGTAATAAAATGTAATATAAATAGTGTAACTTTACCTGAATTCAAGTCTGTATGTTTATATACTGTTCATTTGTTTGGTTGTCATGGTAACATGTGTGTAATTTGAGTTCAAATATGCCTGATCATTTTCATTAAAATGTGTTTCAGTCCATGTTTAGTATTAGGAAATGCCCCGTAGTCGAGCGGTTTAATGCGTGATGACTTGATCCAGAGCTACTGGAATTGCGCTGATTCAAGTCAAGATGGAAAAAATGTCCTCATGGAATTTCGCCCAGTATGGGACGGGTACCCACCCAGCAGCGTGAGGAATATGTGTAGCTAAAATAATAGCCCCTCCAGGTTTAGAAAACCAGGTATAACGGCTGGGGACCAGATATGCCGACCACTTGTCACTTCTTCAGTGGTTAGATAATCGTCCACCTGTGTGATTAACACTTTATTTGAGGCCATGGTAGAAACAAGGAGTACATTTTCTGAATGTTTTACAAATTTAACCTAAAAATGGCTAATTGCATAGAAACGGAGTGTCTCTCTCTCCTCTCTCTCTCTCTCTCCCTC
>JASPKZ010007858.1:0-122057 GCA_030220185.1 Diploptera punctata
TATTCTACAATATTTTGGGATGTAGGCACTTGGAAATAATTTGGGTAGTCCATATACCACTTTGCGAAGCAGGGAAGCAACTTCAATTCCCACGTGTAATGCCGAATCTAATATATAAATTGAATGTTTGTTTGTTTGTTCGTACTTTATGGCGCGGCCATACCGTTGATCCAATTGTAATGAGGGTTTTTGCAAAATGTTCAGGAGATTCCCGGGATGAACATGGGCTTTAAGAGAGATGAGATACTCAACTCCTACGCCCTTAAAAAACACTCTTTGTAGTGAAAAACGTGAAAAAGTCCCTTTTTTATCCTTAAATGGCAAACGCTGCCTAAATTATAACAAATACACAAAATCAATGTACACTGAATTGAATATCTTAAAAAACTCTACAAAAAGTCCGCAACAGCATATGTTTATCTTTTACAAAAAACACACAATAGCCATTTTTGTCATACATTAGCCATTGACGCCAAAGAGATTGGGATAAGTAGATTCCCGGGCAAGCATGCTGCCATACCAATCATCCGATTGTCGTGGGGCTTTTTGCAAAATGTTGAGTATTTTCCCGGGAATGTTATAGGTTATAAGAGAGTTTTAATGCTCAAAACCCTTCACCCTTAAAAATAACCTTCTGTAGTAAAAAAACGTGAAAAAATGTCGCTTTTTGTAAGCTTAAATGGCTTACACTGCCTAAACCATAACAAATACACGAAATGATTGTACACAGAGTTGAATATCTCAAAAAAAAACTCTACAAAAAAGTCCGTGACAGCATATGGTTATATATTAAGGATAACTCACAATAACCGTTTTTGTCTTTCATTTATGCCAAGAAGATCGGGATGAGTAGATTCCCGGCAAGCATAGCAGCGCACGGCGGGTATTCTTTATGGATAACTCAAAATAACGAATTTTGACATTCAGCTCATTTATGCCAAGTACATCGCGATGGGTAGATTCCCGGGCAATGCCGAGTAATCATTACGGGGTATCTAAAAATAATAACGATATAAATTTATATTTATTTTTCCATTTGCTCATAGAACTAAATGCAAAAAACACATTATCATTTATTTAGGTTTAGCAGCGCACGTCGGGTATTAGCTAGTATGGCAATAAATGTTAATGCAATGATCTTATTTTTTTTTATAATTTGTAGGCCTATGTGGTATATCAACTTTCTCCATATGTGCCTTACACCTCAATAAAGTGGAAAAAATGATAAGCCATAACTTGAATGAATGCCTTGTCAAGCGTTTCATAAAATTAAAGGGAACTTTAGAACATAAACATATGCAATAATCCGACATCCATTGGTCTTTAACAAAACGTTTCTGATCAAGAGCAAACAACTTCAATAATAGGGGGGGATTTGCATTAATTATTTTGGCTTAATATACGATAATCCTTTTTATATTGTACCGAAAGTACATTTTTCGTCAGCAACTCTACGTCATCTCTCCCATGTCTTACTTTAAGCTTCGAGAACAGTGACATTCCTTTCATTTTATCCACTCTCCTACTTTCCCTCTCCTCTGCTCCGTGGATATTGCACAGCGCAACTTCCCCTCTTCCCCGGAACTCAAATACACGAAGCCGGAGAGCTTTTGGAGCTCGAGCAGAGCAGTTCTACTTTGGTTTCCAGGTCCTGAAAGCCGGGATAGGGTATCCTGGGTGTGGATCCTAGCCCTCGATTAGACTGTGTGTGATTGTATGTATGGTTGATCATTATCATTATTGTATTTATAATTCCAGAGTGTCGAAATTATAGACGACCAATTCTGTTATTTTTCTATACTTAATATTGTTTATATGATTTCTTTAATTTGTACATTGGTCGAATATTGTTAATATCCAGTTTATATGTAATTACACTGAGCAACAAAATATATATGTATATATATATATATATATATATATATATATATATTTGTCTCAGAAAGAAAAATATGTGATTCTGATATGAATGTTTCTCCTGAATTCAAATATGATATCGGTTTTTCTCCATCACGCAAGGTTTCCGAGAGACAGGAATTTATAATTTCAAACACTTTAATATTTTCTACATTCGTAACTACACAATATTCAAACATTCGGACTCGCCTAGAAAGTAAGAAATGACGATTTTCTGTTATATTTCGCCTGTGTAACATCCCTCATGATGGTCCAACAATAATCGACCAGCATATTAGGATTCCATTTGCCTTGATATAACTTTTCCATAGCTGAAATCTCCTGATGAAAGTGTTCCCCGTGCTCATCGCTCACTCCGCCAAGATAATAAATGGACGAAAAAACGTTTATTAAAAAAGTAATTATTTAAATTCATTAATTGAAATTGAAATAAAAAAAACTGTGGGTGATGGAGAAATTCCGATTACATATTTGAAAACACGATAAAAAAAACTGCATTAAGTACAACTATTGGTACTCATGAGACAAAAATCATATTGACCAGTATTATCATTAAATTATTTAATATTTTACTCATTATTTATACATTAAAGATATTTTAGTTTAAAGATGTTCGTTTGTTATTTAACTTGCAATAATATTGGTGCTTAGCACTAGTTCCTGTTACAAGTTTTCTCATGTCAAGTTAGCTCCCTTTCCTTTCTTGCTCTCATGATTACTATATCGTTAGGATTTAGGTACAGCTTTCTAAATTACTTAAAGGTATTTATTATTTCATAGTAACTAGTGTATATGTCACGTAAACAGCACACGAAAGATGAATCAACCTTTGCCTCACATGGGCCCGGGCAAAGGATCAGAAAACAGAATTGTTATTGTGAACCACTTAAGTATTATATGCCCACGAGCATCCTACGCGGGGCAATAAGAATGCCATTTGCTTTATTTTTCTAGGATGTTATGCATTTCATTAATTTTTATTTGAAGTTAAGATAATGCAGATAATTGATTTTTTTTAATGTAGGTTGTTAACTTATAATGTCCATAACATCATAACGACTGCAACGTTTGTATAATTTGGTAGGAGAAAGGAGTCATTACAAAGAATGGAAGCTGGCCGTCGTTTTTTAGCTCTTACACATAGATGGCAGAGCGAACAGTAATAATCGCCAGTTGAATTACTGGTAGATTTTAATATACAGATGATACATATGTACTAATTAATCGATCATTTCTGATTCTCAATATATCTTCCCAACAGACAGAGTAAAATGCCTAAATTTTTAATCGCAGCATTTAATAAATGTTTACATACAATATTTTTATTCCAGCAGGTGTCCATTGTTGCGAAACTGTACACCATACTTGAATGTGTTCAGCCCGGTCCCCATTGTGGTAGTTTTCTGATAAAACAATTTTTGAATGTGATTTTAGGTCCATGCCTTAAAATCACTACATACCAGGCCAGTGAATCATTATGGGGTGATATGGACGCAATTTTTTTTTGGCCACGTAGTGCTCAGGTCATCTTAAGACTGCGCCACCATCGCTATTTTATCGATTGTAGACGTATGACGTACAAACAAATCGAAATGTAAAATCGAATTAAATTTAAATAAATCAACAGCAGAATTGTTATGTACTGTTCGAAGAGAAGTTAATTGTTAAATTGATTACAATTTGAAGGAGAAAGTGAAGCTGGAAAATACAGCTAATGGAAGGTAAGAGAATGATTACATATGACATTTTTTTTTTCAAAAATTTCGTTCCCTTTTCAAAATCGTGATTTCAAATAACAGGCCTAACTGTGAATTATGTCAATTGGCATGCCTTATATTTTGTTTGATCGTGACATTATAATGCTTGTATTTGAATTGTAATATCCCTTTAAAAAAACTTGTTTATTCCTAATATTATTTTTTTATATCTTAGCCTGTAATATGTGTACTTATTCATCAATATTTCTTTCACAGAATAAATGAGGCTGTCAAGACCAAATCCTATGGGCGTATTTTCTTATAACAGTGATTGGGAAGTCTACATACGTATAAAATTTTAGGTACGTGGATGTAATGCTTCTACCTTCATTTTACTAACTTGGAAGTTTAATCAGTAAGTCTAAAAATAAAATCTTATCTTAAAAGATAACAGAAATTTAGAGATAAAGTTTCCATTATGTGACAAAAAATGAAAAACTTCAGTTTATCTTTCCTAATAAATTTTCCAAGTCCTGCAGAATAATAGTGAACATGTGCATAAATTTATAAAAGTTTATAGAGTTGAATTGCTAGATAAAACCACGTAGCTGTGAAATCGATATGACCATCCTTTGCAATAAATTCCCAAACATTTATTAGATATGGACGTATACCAATTAACCCTTGCCTAACCTAACTAAATAATTTACAAGCATATTATTTAATGAAGTATTCACTTACTTATCCTATTGGAACCTATCAAAATGAAGTGAGTGAACATCCATTTTTTAAAACATATTTTTGAATGTTGGTTATTCCTGTTTCACAGATATCTCCACATTTTAGTGGAAGTTCATTTAAGTGTTCGTGCATATGCACAACAAATCTACATACATTCAAAGAAATAATTGCATACATAGATAAATATTTACTATTTTATTGTAAAAAATGTTATAAGTATTGTTGCAAATGTTTAAAATATTATGAAATGTTAGTAAATGCAGAATAAGTACGTAGAGCAACAGCATTACAAGAATATATTATGTAAATGAAGGGTAAGATAATCTAAAGTTGGTCCAAAAAAAATTCCAAGTCTATGTAGACCCATACACATATGCCAAGAGATAAAACTGGACATAATTTAGAATCTTCCGATGCTGCCACCATACACAACATAATAAAATGAACATTGCCAACCAGAGGAGAAACATCCCAATATTGAAGTCTTCAACTTTAAACACAGAAAGGTGATAATAAAGACTTAGTGTAATCATTATTATTAGTTTATTTATGGTATTAGTATTCCATTCTTTTAAGTCAAGTATTTTCAAGAATTTTCATTTCAATTTTAAATGTAAGTTTCGACTGCTTGTGAAATATTACAAAAAAACTTAAAAATATGTAAGTGTATACATGTACATAATACATATACAATGTATTAATTAAATAAAAATAAAACGTAGTTTTATTTGATTTTCATATTTATTATATAATTCAGTGACAGCTGTTTCGGTACACCGTACCTTCTTCAGACATGTTAACACATTATGAATTGTGGAACATATACAATGGTTTAGCATCACATTGTTTGAAGTCCATTTTCTTACAGTTCTTGTTATGAGGTTAAGTGAATGTTCCATTTTCATAGCCATTTGATAATAAATCAAGAATTCAATATTTTGATTAGTAACGTCTCTATAAAATTGGAATATCTAATTCTTGTTTTATTTATCCAATTCCCATAGATATGGGAAATTGACATAACTAGAATTCTATATAAAACACTAGCTGGCCCGGCGAACGTCGTATCGCCTTTAAATATGTATACGTTAATTTTTCCGATGTTTTAATAGTTATCTGCTATTCGGGGCGGAAACAAATCCAACAATTCAAAGATCATAAAAGTCGGTCCAGCCGTTCTTGAGTTATAAATAGTGTAACTAATCCGACTTTGTTTTATATATATATATATATATATATATATATATATATATATATATATAGAAGTCCCGGCCACGCGTTGCTGTGGCTAAGGTATACGTTAAATTATGTTGTAGTAAACTAAGTGAGAAATCTAAATCAGAAAGTTTTTGTTTTACACATTTTTTTTAGTTCTGGTACGTTAACTACACCCGGTATAAAATATGGGTGGTGGTTTATGTGGAAGTGGTTTTGTTGATTGAGATGAATTTATGTTGTCTGCATTCTCAGTATCATCCATAAGTGTATCATAAGGATCAAATACATTTATTGATGGAATATTTTGAGGAGGCTTGCTGATTTAATTATACTTTCGGTTTTTTTTCTACGAACTTGTTGGCAGTTTGGATTATCTTCATCAAGAAGTCTCTGTATAGTAATATCATCTTGTGATATATTATAGTCATCTTGTTTTTCATTTAATTGAGGCATGGAGATTGTTTCTGTGATATATTAGGCATATTATTATAACTAACAGACTTACTTACAGCTCTGTTATTCCGTTCCTTAGGACCTTCATATGTTTTTTAAATTAACTTTCTTATTAAATGTAAGATTTATGTCACATAGGCCTATACCAATTTGCGGAAATTCACTTAATATCTTATCATTCATGGTCTCTAGAACTGATTCGCCATATTGTTCAATGTCCCTTCTCGGTCCAGTTAAATTTAAATTAAGTTGCTGTCTTTCAGCCAGATTACTTAAAACTAATACTTGCACACGAAATTAATATTATTATCAATATAATGAAAATAAAATAAACACAAACACTCTTAAATTATGAAATAATCAATATTTGTAATTCAATTTAAAATCGCGGTTGCAACAAAAAGCACAGCCACCTGGTTAAATAATAAACCAATTACCTTACACCGTCATCTGATAGGATCGTATGGAACTCACAGATAATTATAACTCTTTGCTAAATAATAAACAAATAATTTGCAATAAAAAATAATGCGACTATAAATTTAGTTATAAATAACAGGAGGTCTCAAGTTGGATCAAACAGCACACAGTGTGCAACATTTTATTAAAATCGGTTCAGTAGTTTAGGATTCCATTGCGGACAAACAACGTGACACGGAATGTTTACATACATATTAAGATTTACTTAGAATAGTATGATAGTCAATATATATATATATATATATATATATACCAAATCAAAATTACAAATAGATTTGGAGTACTGGAATCTTCAGATGACAATGTGGCAAACGCAGAAGAAACTGATATAAAAAAAGAATGGGGGCTATAAGAGATACTATTAAATTGTCAGCATCAGAAAGCATTGGTTGTTTAAAAAAAGAGGCAAAACAAGAACTGGTTTGATGAGGACTGTGCCGACATTGTAAAGAAAAGAAAGCTAGCAAAAATTAAATGGTTACACGAGCCAAATTAGGTAAATTTAGAGCAATTGGGTAGTAGTCATCCGAAAGCCAAACTTGGCAAGATCCCGCGTGATCGACTATTCCGATTGAGGTTTTAAGCGGTTTCCCTCAATCCAAAGAGCAAATGCTGGAATAGAACCCCAAAAGGTCCGCTTCCGACTTCACTCTGCTAATTAACTTCAAAATTAAATTCAAAATTTAAACCGGGGCTAATGTATTTTACAGGAACCCGGGGTTCTACCTATTAAGGAGGACCAAAATGGATCGCTCACCGCCAACACTTAAGTGATGGCCGCAGAGCTTTCCATCTATCTATCTATCTAAGAGGTAGTATTAGACGGGAAACGACCAAGTTACTAAAGAGTAAAAAGAGGGAATATTTGAGAGAGAAGATTAATGATCTTGAAATGAACGCAAAAAATAGGAACATTAGAGAATTATGTCAGGGAATTAGTATAGAGAAGAAAGGGTTTCAGGCTAGAACAAACATAATTCAGAATGAAAATGGGAATATGATTGCAGATTCCAGGAGTATATTAAATAGATATAAAAGTCACTTTACACAGCAAAATGTAAACCAGTTCAAATATCTGGGGATCACACTGCAGAGCCGAGGTGACACCTTCGATAAGCACATCAAAGAACGCGCCTTAGCGGCCAGAATAGCAACGAACAGCATTAAAAGCCTGAGTAAACTATCCCTGGAGACAGCAATGACCATCTTCCGCTTAAAAATAGCACCAATCATGACCTATGGAATAGAAGTGATTTGGAAGAACCTAATAAGGCAAACCTAGAGGAAATATAGAAAGTCAAAGCACACTTTTAAAGACAGCGCTAAGCGTATCAAAATACACGCCTTCACGCCTAACATACATACTGACAAAGGAACCATTCTTCATTGAAGAGCTCCACCTGGACCTTCTCGTGCCGGCAACAGATGCCTACAAAGAACTGCTGTGGGAACTCAACGAGAAGAGAGAACAGATATGGCCTGAGTTCTACGCAACGGATGCGATGATCTACAGGGAATGGACAGCAGCCAGATACGACCTGAGACACACCGTGACGAGAGTCGCGGTCCATGGTTTCCACCACAGGATATGCACAACAGTGAAGCGCCATAACCCAGAAGAAAAGTGCAAGTGCAAACTATGTGGGTCGCACTGTGACCGATATCACCTATTACAGTGTAAAAACATAGGAACATCGATAACAGACTTTTGTAAGACATGAAAACAGTTCTTTCTACATGGCCATTGGCTGCAATTATACCTATTATAAAAGTCACTTTAATCAGCTATTAAATGTACATACAGAACAGGACATTGAGGAGGATAATTTATAGAGAGCAGAAATGCTAGTCGCAGAACCAAATGCGTTAGAGGTTGAAATGGCGATTGAAAAATTGAAGATGTATAAAGCATCAGGTTTAGATGAGATCCCAGCAGAACTGATAAAATCAGGGGGAGAAAAATTGATGAACAAGATACGCTGGTTGCTTAGTAAGTTTTGGGAAAAAGAAGCTCTTCCAGATGAATGGAAGGAATCAATTATCGTACCAATTTATAAGAAAGGAGATAAACTGATTGCAACAACTACAGGGGCATCTCATTACTTTCAACTTCGTACAAAATTCTTACAAATATATTAGTAAGCAGACTTACTCCCTATATTGATGACATTCTAGGAGATCATCAATGTGCATTTAGAAGAAACAGGTCTACAACAGATCAGATTTTTACTGTAAGATAGATTTTAGAAAAGAAATGGGAATATAATGGTACTGTACATCAACTATATGTAGACTTCGAAAAAGCATATGATTCAATTAAGAGGGAGAAGTTATATAACTTAGTATCCTGCTGGAGTTCGGAATTCCTAAAAAGTTAGTTAGACTTATACTAATGTGTCTAAATGGCACAAAGAGTAGGGTGCGTGTAGGCAAACAGTTTTCGGACACTTTTGAAATCCAGAATAGGTTGAAGCAAGGAGATGCACTATCTCCTCTACTATTAAATTTTGTACTAGAGCATGCCATAAAAACTGTAGAGAATGAGGAAGGCTTACAACTCAATGATATTAATAAGCTGTTAGTTTATGCTGATGATTGGCCTATAGCGAGGAGATACTAAAGAACAATACGCACACACTGTTGAGTAACACTAAGAAATTGGGACTGGAAGTGAATATCAATAAAACTAAATATATGGCCCACGTAGAAGTTCATTATATAATGAAAATGGACAGCTAATGGCAAATGAGGGAAATTTTGAGGAAGTGACTGAATTCAAATACCTAGGAACAATAATCACAAATAGGAATGAGATGCACAAAGAAATTAAACATAGGCTCAACTCTGGAAATGCGTGCTATTATGCATTGCAGAGACTCTTGATGTCCCAACTCCTTTCAAAAAATGTTAAACTGAAAATATATAAAACTATTATTCTGCCAGTTATATTATATGGGTGCGAAACATGGATTCTTACTTTAAGGGAGTAAATGAGATTACAAGTATTTGAGAATAAAGTACTTAGGAAAATCTTTGGACCAAAGAGAGATGAACAGACAGGTGAATGGAGAAGACTACATAACAATGAACTACATGGTCTTTATAGGAAGTCAGATATAATAAGAACAGTTAAGTCTCATAGACTGCGATGGGCAGGACATGTAGCAAGTATGGGGAATGAAAGACTTGCATTGAAGCTTCTTGTAGGAAAGCCAGAGGGAAAACGCCCAGTTGGTAGACCAAGAATGAGGTGGGAGAATAACGTTAACTATGATTTGAGGGAAGTAGATTATACAGGAAATGATTGGAAAACATTAGCTCAGGATAGGGATGTATGGAGAGCTTATGTCCGCACGGCCTTGAACCTACGGGTTCGATAGTGCCAGTGAGTAAGTAAGTAAGTAAGTGAGTATCGAGATGCGAATGACTGATAGTAAATGTCTGCTTGAAGATATAAGGAATATATAAATATAGAGTTGGTTATAACGTTATAAGTATTAAGTAGTTCATGAATATAGTGGATCAAAATAAAGTTTTCTTTAGGGGGTAAAATTTTAATTGAGCTTTTATTAAACAAAATTAAGTAATGTAATTATATTAACAAAATTATGAAATGCAGACTTTCACGGCCGGTAATAATAATATTAAAAGACTCCGGGCTATGTGGCCGTGATCTATAACTGGTGTTTCTTCCAGACGTTTCTCCCTCAACTGCGGAAGGCATCTTCAGTGACGAGGGCTTCTAGGTGGTGTTCCTCGTATCGTAGTCTCGACTATGAAAGAGTGGCAGAATATTGGAAGCTGTTATTTATACTCTTTTAATATTATATCAATCAATATTAAGTCATCATCATCCGGTATCATAGCAGCTACCGCCGTCTTTCGGAAACCAAACGCCATTCCTCTCTATCCATCCATTGATCTTCCCCAGTCCTCTGATATTCATAGCTGCTTGTACCCCTTCTATCGAAGTTTCCCTCGGTCTTCCTCTCTTCCTCCTTTTTATTGGGATCCATTCCATAACAATTTTAGGCAATCTTTGCTCTGGCATTCTTTTGACATGGCCATACCACTGTAATATTTTCTTTTCTATAATGTCTATGATGTCTGGCTCCTCTTGTACACCCATAATTTACCTTATTTTTTTATTTCGTATTCTATCCATTCTCGATTTTCCAGCTGATCTTCTTAAAACATCCATTTCTGTACTTAAAATTCTTTTCATTTCCCTGGTAGGAATTTGCCAGACTTCAGCACCATATGCTAAAATGCTCTGAATTATGGTTTGATATATTTGTAATTTTCTATATTTTGTAATATTTTTGCTCCATCAAACAGGGTTTAAAGCATTAATTGCTTGTTTTGTTTGTGCGATTCTATTTTTAATTTCCACAGTATTACCGCCTGAATGGTCTAATTTTGTTCCTATAAAAAGTGCATTCAATACTAGGTTTTAGTTCTTCTCCATTGTTCAAATTTATATTTTCCATTTCTTGTCCTATACACAGATATTTAGTTTTCTCCAATATTAAATATATAATTCTTCTGTACGTGTGTTTGTCCTATTAAACGACTGGACCTATTTTGATGAAAATGTTTGTTCCTCGATGGTTTAGATTCACAATTGGACCCTCTAAAACCATTAGGTGTAGGAGTTCACCTGAAGTGAAAATTTAAAAATCGCCCTAACGGTCACAATTTTCGATGTTTTACAACGAAACTCAGTACATCGTATTACAATAAACTGAGGTAATGCCTAAAAGGAACGAAATCCGACAATTAGAAGTGGAAGTTTACTTGAACCACGAAATTAAACTGCCTAAACGACTGGACCGATTTCGATTAAATTGTTTTATTTTTATTTGAGTGGGTCCCTGCATGGTTTGGATTCACAACTGGGCTCGGTAGGTGGCGGTACGATAGGGTTATAGGAGTTTTTATGTCAGATGTGTAGTCATCTGCATTATCGACATATTCCGCGCGACAACAATGTGACGACATCGTGCATGCTTAACAAAAGGAAGTGAAGAGTTTTCTTGCGAACTTATTTAATACGTCTTAATTAGTGAATTTTATAGCATAAAGTAATTTATATTTTTATCGTCCGGCCATGACACGAGAATTGAAAATTCAACGTTCGCACAGGACAACGTCTGCCGGGTCCGCTAGTGTAGCTATAACTAACTGACTGGAATTATTTAACCGGGAGGCTTATAGCCGTGTGGACATAAGCTCTCCATACATTTTTAACCTGAGTTTTTTTCTAAATGTCTTCTTGTAATTTACCTCCCTCAAGTATTATTCTCTCATCACATTCTTGGTCTTCTTACTGGGCGCTTTACCTCTGGCTTCCCTACAAAAGTTTTCCATTCCCCTCTTTCATTAGCCATTCGTGCCACATGCACACCCCAACGCAATCCATTAGATTTAATTACTCTTATTACATCTAAAACGTAAAGTGACCCCACTACACGCCTTTGGGGTAGTGACGGCCACCTTTATCCTCAGAACAAGCGTCAGGTACTCATTTACGTTAGAGGTTGAGTCGATCCCAGGGTCATGGTGCCACCAGAAGGTTTTAGGTCAGTTTAAAAATCCTGATCCCACCGGGACTCGAACCCTCAACCTTCCGGTTTGTAGCGCAGTGCCTTAAACACTATTACATCTAGTTTCCCATAAAGATAATTTATCTGATTGTTATGTAATCTTCTGCATTAACCTGTTTGTTCATCTCTCTTTGATCCAAACAGTTTCCTAAGAATTATATTCTCAAATACTCATAACTTGTCCCGCACCGTAGCCGAGCGGTTAAGGTAGGAAGCCTTGGCGCAGAGCTACGGGACTTGCGCTGGTTCGAGTCTCTATGGGGGAAGACATTTTCTCATGGTATTTCGGCCAGTATGGGACCGGTGCCCACCCAGCATCGTGAGGCAATTGGGTAGCTACAATAAGTAGCGGCTCCAGGTTGAGGAACCAGCTATAACGGCTGGGGGACTCGACATGCTAACCACATGTAACCCCTACACTGGCTGTTGGTCATCTACCTCTGTGATTGACACATGTGGATGTGAAGGGCCAGCAGCCGGCTGGTAAAAGGGCAACCGCTGAAAAGTGGAAAGACCCTCAATCGGAAAATACTCTTAACTTTTGTTCTTCCCTTAAACTAAGAGCCCATGTTTCGCAGCCATATAATATAGGAAAGTAATTTAACCATATAACCATAAATTAATTTTATTTATAATATTTTATTTATTATAGTTAGATTTAGATTGATTTGATTGATTGGTCCCTGTTTACCACACCTCGGGACATGGGTGCTTCCATAGTGGAAACTTTTTAAATCAGACTTATTTAGTTACGCTTATTTCTCTATAAATGTCAGCAAGAGACATGTACATCGTTTCGAGGAGACATCTAATAAGAAACTAAGGTATTTCTGGGATGGATGATGATAATAATAATAATAATAATAATAATAATAATAATAATAATAATAATAATAGATTTATTTTACCTGGCAAAGTTAAGGCCTTAAGGCCTTGTCTGCCACTCAACCAGGTTTTAAAAAATACAAAAAAATAATATTACATCTAAATTACAATAAACATAAACAATTACATGTTATAAATACAATACAATTAATATTTATAATGTATTTTGATTTAATCAATTGAATTGGTGTTTACTTGATGAAAATCCATATTTATTAATTAAATAAAAATAAAACGTTTGATTTTCATATTTATTATATAATTCAGTGACAGCTGTTTCGGTACACTGTACCTTCTTCAGACATGTTTTGAAATACCAAATCACCAAGAAGCTAATACAAGCTGAGACAAGCTTCTTGGTGATTTGGTGGTTAATTGATGAATAAGTAAGGATTTTACGGATTGAAATTTGGTTATAACCTCCTGCGGCTCCAACAATACAAAACATGTCTGAAGAAGGTACAGTGTACCGAAACAGCTGTCACTGAATTATATAATAAATATGAAAATCAAACGTTTTATTTTTATTTAATTAATATTTTGATTTACCCTAGATTTAACGAATTTAATGTATAATTCGTACAAAATATATGTAAAAAAAAAGAAAAATTCATGAATGACATAGTATAAATTTAAATAAATAGAGATAAATTAATTATTAGACAACAGGTAACTGTATAAGCGTGACTTAAAAGTGCCAAGTGTGCGGCAACCCCTGATATCTTGAGGAAGGAAATTCCAGGAGCGGGCAGAGGCTACTGTGAAGGAAGAAGAATAAGAGGAAGTGCTATGAAAAGGAATTGTTAGCAGACTGTGGAAGTCGGATAAATTTTGTTCACAGGTCATTTATTTAGACTTGAGATTATTTTACAGCTCTATTCAGACTGGAACCTACAGCTAAAGTCTCTTCCGGAGGACTTGCTCCTTGGATATTTCCATCTTAATCCATCGACTCCGGTCGGGTTTGAATCCGCGACTCTCAGGATTAGAGGCACTGGACCACCGCAGCCGACTGGTTTTAGATTAATACATTATAACTGTATTGAATCGTCTGAAAACAGGATTCTATAATACTTTAAGATCAAAATTATAGAGATGTGAGCTGATTATTTTGGTGGTCGAAAATGTACAATTCGTCTGCCGTGGTGGGTTAGTGATTATGTTCCTTGCCTCTGGTTCCGAGGGACGCGGGTTCAAATCCGGCCATGGTCGAGGCATTTTTAGGATGGAACAATCCAAGGGACAAGTCCTCCGGGAGGGACTATAACCCGTGCGTCCAAAGTCTGAATATTTTCAGCTTCGTTAAAGAACCGTAAACCTGAATAAAAAGGCCTCTGTGTAAAATTTAACCGACCTTCACCCATCCAAGTAATACCTTAGTTGGTTATTAGATGTCTCATTGAGGCGATGTGCTAACCACATGTTACTCGTTAACATCTACAGGCAAATAAGCGTAACTAAATTAAGCTTGGTTAAGAAACTCCAATAAATAATACGGTAATTAAATGTGTTGAATTTAAATATCTTGGTTCTATAATAGATAAATCTAGTACTTGTAAAAAAGATATTATTAAGAGTAAATTATGCATGGAAGGCGATTAGATCCCTGAATGGTCTTTTATGGAATTGAAATCTGACCAGAAAAAAAGAGATTATACAAACAATAATAGAAAGTATACTTACATATGGATCAGAAAGCTAGACAATAAATGAAAGGATGCAGAAATAATCTTGGCGACAGAAATGGGTGATTACGGAGAAGTATGAGAATTGGATGCACAAGAAACTGTTATCGATAGGTTAACAAAGAGAGCTTTACAGTGGAATGGACATGTACAACGGATGTCGGATGAATAGTGGCCTAAATGGGTGTTAGATTGGATGGTACCAGGCAGAAGGAAGGGGGGGAGAGAAGTAGAAGAACATGGTATGAGGGAATATATGATACTATGATGAAGAGGGGTATGGAAGAAGAATAATGGGAAGATAGGTATCCCTGGAAAGCAGGAATTAAGGGCAAACTGCTGTAAAGTGGAAAGCCTATATAAGTAAGAAACTCCCACTGGGGAGCACCCATGTTCCCACGATGAACGAATGAGGCATAGTCACTCAAACCTACAATTCAGGCGATGCGAAATCTTGAGCTTATGAGATACTGTGACATTCAAGCCACATAAATCTGGCCAGAGTACTTTACACGCCATAGTTTGTGTAGATGTAGGATCGTGTGGCATTCGTCAACTTGCCGATTGAATGTATCGACTTATTTATAAACTGCACAGGAAATTACTGACGGAGTAACACCATAACCATCTTCCTCACATAAAAAACAGTGGATCCTAATGAATATGACCACAGAGTTCAGTTCTGGAAAAGATTTATTCAACGCTCTGCAGCTCCCAACCTTCCTACGTGTGTATCATTCACCGATTAAGTCAGTCTCTCGTAACTTCAAGAATTCGTAGATCCTGAAATATGAATTCCCGATAAAAATATTATCGATTCCCTATTTCACAATACTCAGTCATCTAACTAACTCACTCACTGGCACTATTGAACCCGTAGGTTCATGACCATACATCCCTATCCTGAGCTAATGTGTTCCAATCATTCCCTCAAATCATAGTTAATGGTATTCTCCCACCAACTGGGCATTTCCCCTCTGGTTTTCCTTCATAAAGCTTCCACGCACGTCTTTCATTCCCCATTCGTGCCACATATCCTGCCCATCACAGTCTAGGAGACTTAACTGTTCTTATTATATCTGACTTCCTATAAAGACCATGTAGCTCACTGTTATGCTCAGTCATCTACTAGTCATAATTGTTTCCCTTAAGATTAGACACATATCGATATGTTAATAAGTGTTAGGAAAGTTTTTGTTAAGCTGCTTTAATTTCTCTACCCATAAACAACTTTAATTAACTTATAGTGACTATTTAGCTCATGTCGCAAATGGTAGTCAATGACCAATCACGTTTCAATGAATTCTGTTTGATACCACTTGCAGTCGTGTGTTCAACCTCGCTCTTTATCGATTTCTCTATATCAGCTTCCTGCTTTTGTGATAAAGAAAGCTCCTCCTTTTTTAATATTCTAAACAGGTTAGACCATTATTTTTCTCTCTCCACAAATAACATTAGTGAACTATAGCAAATATTGTAGAATAGATTGCGTGAATTTTACTGAGTTTTTTTATCAAAATATAAATGATTAACTTATAATGTTGATTATAATAGTTTGATGTATTTCATTATTTCTCCACTAGAGTGTATTCTTACAATATTGCGATCATATTTGGCAATAAATAATATGATCGAGTTGCAGTGAATATACATTTCTAATTTGTTTTCAAACATCGCCGTTTATATTAACTATATAAATATTTTAAAACACCGGTAACTATATTCAAATAATTATTTTTTAGTAAAGAGCTTAATTTTATTCGTTAAATATTCTTTACAAATGCCACTCTTGATTTCCAAATTCTCTAGATAATTTGGAAATCACTCATGGCATTCATTACTTATGAATATTGAATACCTATCTCATATATCCAATATACGTATCGGTTCACGTGTCAACGTGCCCGCCATACGTAATGTACGCCACGGAAGTGTAATACTGATGCGTTCCGATAGACCGTCAATGTCTCCCCTTTTACCAACTTACTATTGACGTTATGCATTGTGGAACTTAATGCATCAGAAAAGATAATTTCAAATACATAATAATATACAAGAAATTATTAATAGTTCAAAAAAAAACTAAAACGACACGCTTTATTAGAAAACCGAACAAAAAATGAAAAATAATTTTAATTTCCAACACGCTTGGGATAAAATTAAAGTGGTCAACAAAAAAATCATCTCTAACACATCTAGAATAAAACTAGAGTTATCAACAAAAAAAGAATAATTTTACCATCAAAAGCGTGGGGTGCTCTATATCAATTAATATATTCGATAATAAACAGATATTGGTAAAAATAAAACTCTCTACGAAGAAAACGTAAAAACCATAAAAAGCACCCCACGCTTTTGATGGTAAAATTATTTGTTTTGTAGATAACTCTAGTTTTATTCCAGATGTGTTGGAGATGATTTTTTTGTTGGCCACTTTAATTTTATCCCAAACGTGTTGGAAATTAAAATTATTTTTCATTTTTTAGTTCGGTTTTCTAAAAAAGCGTGTTGTTTTAGTTTTTTAAACTATTATTAATTTTTTAGTTTGGTTTTCTAATAAAGTGTGTTCTATTAGTTTTTTAAAACTAATATTTTTTTTATTTTTAGTTTAATTCATTGTCAAAAACCGGAATCCCATGCAAATTTAATTGCTTACGATATTTTTAGTGTCTAGGCACGAATATAATTTTTTTAATTATTGTTTGTCTAACATTATTATAATATTTTTGAATATTTTGATATAGATAAATAGTACAGTTAATCATATCCTTCTCATATTTTTTCGGATAAATTACAATGTGGTAAGTTTACAAAATTGTCATTAATATTTTACAGAATAAGATAAAAATGAAAATATCTTTAAATTCGATACTATTGTAGTAGGATCTAAAAGTAATGCTCTTCTAAAAAAATCCTCCGGGCCGGATTTGAACCAGCGACCTATAGATTACTGAAATTATATACCACTACAGTCCACCGCTCTACCAACTGAGCTACCAGAGGATATAATATTAATTTCTTACAAAGATGGACTAAAAGTCGATAAGTCCGCAACCTATTATACCGGCCTTTATTTTTTTATGTTCTGATGATCCTGGCCAGGATCTTAGAAAAAATATGAAATTATTGTATTGTCATTGGTCCTTTACAAGTATACAAAGTTTCAAGTCGATCCAATGTTTTTAAGTGGGTGAAAATCGTGTTGAAAGATCCCGTTACAAGATTGACAGTTACAGGTCAAGCTAATATCAAGCGTGTAAAAATGAAAGAAAAGAGGAAACAATGTTTTCCATACAACATATATGTAGCTCAACCTATATAGAGTGGAAAATTTCCGAACATTTTCTCTTTAGTTATTTTGAAGAACTAGATGATTTCGCATAGAGAATAGACCCTTGCCCTAATCGTTTGATTGTCTCACATTCATATATGTAAATCACAGAACCGGACAATCATCCAGCCAGTATAGAGATGACATGTGGTCAGTATATCGAAACCTCCAGCCATTATGGATAGCTTTGTCAACCTGGAGCCACCACTTACCGTAGCTGTTCGAATTCTTTACAATGCACTGGTCCCATTGGTTTTTCGAAATTCCATGAGACAATTTCATCCTTAATATGGGGTCAAACCAATGTACATATCGATGCTTTCCACTAAGTCAGGATGACTTAATCGCTTGGCAACCGTACGGACACAGTGAGTTGTCTATGTTAACATATTGCACAAAGATCCGAAGGACATAAAATTGATGGTGTCCACTTTCGTCATGATTTGTGATCCGGATCCCCACATGAAGTATAAATACCCAGGTGTATCGTCAGTCTGGTATCAGAAGCTTCTCAGCGGATAAACCAAATCAACATGAACGCTCTTGTAAGTATACACTGTATATACCAATACAAACCTACAGTTTCAGTCAGTTAAGAATAAATAATTTAATTTCAATATCATAAATATGAAATTGCCAATACTTAAATTTGTAATAAAATTTCATGCCCTACAAAGCCTAGAATATGCAGACTAAAAGTGCAGTTACGACCTAATTGTTTATAAAAAAATTATATATTTTATCATATATTTATTTATTTTATAATTTATTTTGAAGATTTTCTAAATTGACAAAATGGATAGCTGAAGAGAATATGGAAATTTAAAGAAAATTTGAGGCACTAATTCTTCTTATAAACAAATCCTAGCATATTTCAACTACTCTTTGTCATTGTACATATGTACAAAAAATAAATAAAATATTTGCCATGTTTAATTAAAAAATATTCCAAAGAAAAGGAGGGTTTTAAACTTTTTAGTGAAAAAAAAAGAAATATAGGCCTATAAGGAAATCAACTATGGGAAAGAGACAGTGTATAAAAGTCTAAAATGTATTTAACAGATTTTCAAAATATATTCTCTCACGAGATAAAATTATTATTATTATTATTATTATTATTATTATTATTATTATTATTATTATTATTATTATTATTATTATTATTATTATTATATACATAAAACTACTTATGCGCTTAGTTTCCAGGCCTAATTTTATTTTATTTTCAATAAAACATATGTAGTAATGTATATTTGTAAATAATCAACCAAAAAGTAACAAACCATAAAAATAATATGATTATTATTCAACTTCTTTTAATAAACACCAGATGCTACTATGCAATAATACTTATTCTTTAGTTGAGACCAGAAACGAACCATATACCTCTAAGATACTAGTCAAATATATTAATCGCTACACTACATATGTCGTTAATTTAAGATGTTATTTCATTATATTAAAATATCTTATCACAGAGATGATCGCCTTAAATTGATGTCTAGCGCATTTATTTTGTTTCACATCTCACAGTCAATGACCTTTACTTTTATGTATGGAGGCTCTTCATTTTAATTGGAAGTTCATAACGACATTGAAAATTGCGACATCGATGTTGGATTAAAAATATTTTACCTTAAATAATAATCGATCTGCGTTCTATTTAGTCACTTATCTTAAAAATAGGAGAATAGAAGCTGCGGAAACGAGATTTCCTCAACTATTGGCAGTGATCACTTTACTGCATAAGAAAGGGTCACAGTAACAATAAATTAATTAGTAATATATAATTTAACAGAAGTAATTGATGGAATGAAAAGAAACTCGCGAGAACATCTAGAAGAAGTAAAAAACAATTCATTTACATACACTGACAGGATTACGAGGTAGAGGCAGAACTTTTATTCAATGGAAAGAACAATTATCTTGAAAGATAGAGCAGGTTAATATATCTAAACATTGAAGTGTATGAAGTGTTTGATTAATGATGGAATGAATAGTGGCAATCAAACTCCAATCCAGAATGTTCCTTATAGTGCACGAATAAAACTCAGTGAGTTTAAGTGCTCTTGAAAATTAAACTTGCAACCATATCTTAAGAAATATCATACAGACTGTCAGTCACCGTCAGAAAAATGTTACCTTTCGAATTAATCACAATATAAAATTCTAGCCCGTTCTATTTAGTTTTTCAATGTGAAGCTTTGACAAAAATGCGTAATAATTATTAAGAATCGCTGCAGTAGAAATGCACTTTGCGAGAAACGCTGCAGATTATAATAGATGGGATAATAATAGAGATGAAGAAATTCTTCATCAATTGATATATCATTTCTTCGGACGGCCAAAAGACCTCTTTTAATATGTACGATTGTTAAGAGTGGTTTATGGGACTTTCCATGGACAACCATGCACATGAGTTTTCAATTCCGCTGGCAATTGTTTATTAAAAAGATTAATGATTCTGACATTCTTGCAAAACTTCCTCATTTATTTTGTGATCCCATCCAGAATAACCTGTTATCTTGCTGGCTATCATTTGATGTCTGATCTTGCTTCTAATTGTCCATACTTCACTTCCGTAACATGGTACCGATCTTGCTAAAGTTTTATGTAGGCGTGTTCTGTGTGCATTTGTACTATGGAAGACTTCATAATTGTATTACTTATTCCAATTATTTTGTTGTAATTATGAATTTTATCATTAGTATAAAGGACAATTTGTACTTGAGGTAAAAAAAAAGTATTTACTCTTTCTCGTAATTTATTTTTCAAGTTATTCCTAAGACACATATACCACGAGAGGCTATTACTTATGTTTTTTTATACATTGATCCCCATACACATGTCCACCTATCTCGTTTAAATATGTACTGAATATTGGAGATCATCTCCATTAATTACTACCATAAATAAGTCATCTGCAAACATTAATTAATCAATATCTAAATTTTAATTGATTGGGACGTATCTACCTTAATTCCTGTATAAGTAATGAAACTAAACACGTTAAAAATTAAAAACAGTTTCACAGAAATGAGACATACGTTTGGTAAATTAACATTACTGGGATACACATTTCATACTCCCCATAGTTGACAGAGGCACAAAGGCAGAACTATATTAAAATAATGCACAGAACAAAACAAATTCTACGCTACATATGATACCACGAGATAGAAGAACTTCAGACGCGGTGGATTGAATCCTCAACAGATGAGAGGGTCTAATATTTGCTTTGTATATGGTGATGCTCTGATGATGATGATGATGATGATACGATTTAAGAATATAATAATTAAAATAAAGTCTATAAGTAACTTACCTATATTGTGGCTCATGGAAACCAAATTTTCAAAAGAATAACTTTAAAAAAATGTTGTCTTGTTTTTGCAGGTTGCCCTCACCTTCGCTCTCTTCGCCGTGGTGGCCATTTCTGCCCAACAGGAAAATCTGGAGGGATCTGAAGCTCTGTATTTGGCAACACCTTATGGAGCATATGGAGGAGCCTATGGTGCGAACCCATACGCTGGATATGCAGGAGTGCCCTCTCCTGTGTACCCTGGTGTAGGTCCTGCAGCTGCCGTCTATCCCGGTGCTTTCGGTTTCTATCGCCGTTGAGCTGAGCTACTGATCACATCTGCTGAACAATAAATTATTTCTGTCTATTATGCTCTACAAAAAATAAATACATTCTGCATTGAAACGTTACTTTTTACTTAATTGATATTTACAGTAGTAGCATCCTCTCACTCCTGTGAGATGCACAGAACTTTAATGATTGAACGCCAACAAATTCCATGTTGTTATGCCTTCATTTCCTTCCAACTCTTTCCTATCTCTTCTGACTCAACTCTGACTCTTAACAGATTCTTTGTCTGTCTGTTCGTCTGGTTGAACATTGGATATTCCACACCAAATCCACTTCTGCTATGTTTTGATCTTTTCTCCTTAACACCTGTCCGATCTATTTCCATTTTCTATATTTTATCCCTTTCCTAATTTCTTGTTGGATAATTTTTTCCATAGATCCTAATTTCATATGGTGCTTTGCCATCACATTTCCATTATTATTCTCAAAATAGATTGGTAAATTACTAGTAGCTTTTTGCAGTTAAGCTTGCTGAATTTTTAAAGTTTCATACCATTAAGAAGTAAAAACAGAATTATAATCCGCGTTTTACAAAATATAAGTTTTGAATATTAGAAAGATTTGTTTGCAATTTCCATAAGGAGAAGAATTGTGCAAAAGCATACTTTGATTTTGTTATTCTAATTTTAAACATCATCTGGTTCTTCCTTCTTTAATATCGATCCATCAGTTAATTCTGCCCGAAGACAGGTCCTTCACGGCAATCGTAGCATTTCCATGCTATGCTTGCAGCTTTACTAGGAAAATTGTAGGTTGTGGAAGGATTCCCGTTGCTTTCCACACCGGTGAAGGATGATGAGGATGATGATGATGATGATGATGGCCATATTATGTCGGGGATTTTTAATATAATACTTCATAATATGTACAGGACAGTACGTAATCTTTATTTATTATATGTCATTAATTGTTTTATTTTAATTTTTCTATCTGATACATTTTTATTTTTTTTTTTAAAACCTATTCCCCCGCTAAGTTAGGAGTAAATCTAATTACTGGTATTTTTATTTCTAACCCGGTTTGCGTGTAGAACTAAATCTTAAGGCCTTAACTCTGTTAGGAAAAATTATCATTATTATTATTATTATTATTATTATTATTATTATTATTATTATTATCATTATTATTATTTATAAATGCTTGAATATCATTATATTTCTCATCACGTTCAGGATCATTAGTTATACCTGCATCTAATGTATGTTCTGTACAAGTAGCCCAATTTAATTTTAATTATAACATTTAAAAATAATTGTTTTTTATGATGAAAGGCCTAGTGGTAATGTAATGTAATACCGTAAATCAGTATTTGATTAAGCTGAGGGGGGGGGGGAAACTTCCAGTCGGATTTTAAAATCGATGCATTCCGAATGGAGAAAATTATATAACAGTAAACTCGAATATCTGTATAGGAAAACCAACTATAGTAGATCTAAGAACAATAACTATTCATTCTCATGGACTGAGGTGGACGGTGGCCTTTTATGTCGCTAATAGGGAATGAAAGGGGCGCCATGGTAACGTTTTGTAAGAAAATTAGACAAAGTAAATAAACATGAATAAATGGGGGGAATATCATTAATCAAGACTTGAGGGAGGTGAATTATACAGGAAATGATTGAAAAATATTAGCTGAGGATATGGATGCATGAATGATTATGTCATCACGGCTATGCACCCGACATTCCATACTTCCGGTTAATTATACCTTCCAAAAATTAGTGCCTCAGCCATCAAGTTCAGTACTGCTTTTATAGCGAATTACGAACCATTGTTGTGAATCTTTTTTATTCAATGCTCCAGGTTATCATTTCGACATATCTGGTGTTCTCTCCTGGCATTGGCTTAATTGTAACCCACTTCTGAATTTGGGGCGCCTAGAAGGCGGAGTTACGTTACCCCGATGATATGAGTGTGATAAATGATAACGAAACTCCAGGAGAGTTTTTAACCTGAACTTAACCTAAATTCCAGTCTATAGACAACCACAGGAATGATTCCATGTAAGGAAAAATTCATATGGTCGAACCCGGGACTTCATGAACAGTAGTCAGAAACGCTGACTCACTAGCCCATAAAATATATGAAACTGAAGATATATTTTTAATGAAAAGTTAGTTAAATTAATATGTAGTTGTTAGAACTTTGGCTTCAAACAAAGTTACAAACCCTATTTCAACAGTTTATTCGTACTTACTGCCACAATATCAACTGGAGAAGAATTTATATTTACGTAACGTAGAATTTACGATAATCTCTGAGTCCGTTCAAGGCCTGGTGAAGGACAAAACATTTTGACCAGTAAAATAAAGTTGCAATGATTTACTTTCGTTAAAATAGGTCAATATGTTATAATTGGGCAGTGCATTTTCGTTCCGATACAAGTTAGGAAAATTATCGATTAGTACAGCCTGGGAGTTTAAGGATTCAAACTGTGTCACTGAATGTTTACATCAGGACGCTACCAAAGGTATAGTCGGTACAAAAAAAACCATAGATAACTTGGTGTTTTACATAAACATCTTTAACAATGGAGCATCTGCATTTACTAAGATTGCACTGAGCAACAAAAAAGAAACCTTTTTTGTCTAAAAAAGAAAAATATGTGATTCTGATAGTATTTTTTCTCCTGGATTCAAATATGATATCGGATTTTCTCCATCACGCAAGGTTTCCGAGAGACAGGAATTTGTAATTTCAAACACTTTAATATTTTTTACATTCGTAACTATACAATATTCGAACAATCGGACTCACCTAGAAAGTAAGAAATTACAATTTTCTGCTATTAGTTTGCCTGTGGAGCATCCCTCTTGATGGTCCAACAATAATCGGCCAGCATATTAGGATTCCATTTGCCTTGATATCTCTTTTCCATAACTGAAATCTCCTGAGTTAGCTCATTTGGTTTTATTTTACAATGGACAAATGGACGAAAAAACGTTTATTAAGAAAAATAATTATTTAAATCCATTAATTGAAATTGAAATAAAAACACTGTGGGTGATGGAAAAATTCCAAATACATATTTGAAAACACGATAAAAACTGCATTAAGTACAACTATTGGTACTCATGATACAAAAATCATGTTGACCAGTGTTATAGCTCGTCTGTACGTATCTATTTAAAGTTTTAAACTGTTTATACATTCACGTGACGTAATAAATGCACAAGAAGAAACTATTCGATCCCCTCTACGTTCGGGAAATAAAATGCGCTGCCTGGTTATTAGGTAGGCTGATGAATAATGGTAATGGTCAACCTTCGTGATCTACTGATAATGTTGTCTCTTTAGATGCAGTGGGCCGTTTCGAACAAGTTTCCTGAGTGATGTTTCTTCGAGATTGTTCCTAACTTGTAAGGAAATAATATAAAAATGTAAGACAAGAATAGTCCCCGAACATCTCTGACCATCATAATCATCTATATTATAATCGAGTTTTTTTTAGAATGAATGTATGAATGCTGTGTCTTGCCTTAAATGTTCGCGTTGTCTTTGAGGTGGTACCCGCATTCAGTTGATCAACCTACCGGAGAGGTCCTCTGTATTCTTTTGTGGTACAAAAATTATATGTATATGGCAGAGAGATAAAAGTCTTCTCCCGACACATCGTGTTCTATAATGCTCGGGTAGCAGTAGTCACACAAAAGTACCAATAAAGGGAGAGGTTAAACTAAGGGAGATACAGAAACAGGAAGAGAGAGAAATGACAATGACTACGGGATTCTACTAAGGGAGAAAACTAAGAGTGAAAGCCACTTTCATAAAATATAATACTAAAGTATGTATATATTATTTTATACCACAGAGAGAGACAATGTGACGCTAAATGATTTTATACATACCCGGTTTGGCTGCGTTGGCATGTTTTCTCCTTCTTCCGAACCATAATGCTTCCGGTCGACTTTCCACAAAATAAGATGATTGCGGACTTCCGGACATTAGCTTTCTTTAAAACAAATTTAAATCTCTTTCTTTTGTAATTTGTTTTTCAATGGCTTAATTGATGGTTTTTATTTTTCTGGTCTCTAATAATATTGGCTATTTTCATTTTAATGTTAGTTTATTTTTTTTTCCCGACCTCAGTACCAGGAAATTTATTTAAATTAATTGTACACTCCAGGTGTTTAGTTAATTCGAGTTCCGCGTAGTACCATACTTCGTTCGATGATTTCAATGCCTGTAAACAAATTAAAAACTGAAAAAATATACATAATAAATTCTCATATCACAGTGACACTCGAAGGATAATGCTATAAATATAAACATGATTCAGTTGTAAAATGTAACGCCATACAGTTTTATGTGTGTGTGATGAAAATTCTAAATAAATCTAAGGTGTGATCCTCAGCATATTGCTGTATGGCTATGAAGTCTGGAGTATCCTCGCTGCTTGTCTTAAAAAGAAAATTCAGGTCATCCAGAATAAATGCCTCAAAATTATATTTTCGGCCCTTTTATACACGAGGAACACGAGGCTGCATACCTAACACAGGTGCCCGAATATTGCGACTACAATTGAACATAATGTAACACACGCGTTACAATTAATCTTGAATATTTCAAATCCAATTGTACGCAATATAGGGCAAATGCTACAGCAACGTCCTGTATACCGAAACATTTTCCCAGACTATCACCCCTGATGGACCTGGATCACAGAAATGAGTGCTGTGCTACAGCTAAGATAGTGTTGTTCATTCCGCGCGATAGGCTTTCAGACTCTGCTTATCCGACCGTGTGGTTTACGATGCCCTGCTCTAGAGAGGTAACGTCTCATTTCATACAATTCCACACTGACTGAACACCATACGCTGCTGATCACGCGAGTACTAAGTGGTTAACCCCCCCCCCCAACTGATAACCAATAAGGTATTAGCGACGAATGAGCCTCAACTAGTTCCAGACGTGGCACACTGGGCCATGCTTGATCAATTGCCCCCTCTTAACTAACTCACTGGCACTATCGAACCCATAGGTTTATGGCCGCGCGGACATAAGCTCTTCATACGCCCCTATCCTGAGCCAATGTTTTCCAATCATTCCCTGTATAATCTACTTCCCTCAAATCATAGTTAATGTTATTCTCCCACCTCATTCTTGGTCTACCAACTGGGCGTTTTCCCTCTGATTTTCCTACAAGAAGCTTCCACGCACGTCTTTCATTCCCCATTCGTGCCACATGTCCTGTCCATCGCAGTCTACGAGACTTAACCGTTCTTATTATATCTGGCTTCCTATAAACTCCGTGTAGGTCACTGTTCTGTAGTCTTCTCCATTCACCCGTCTGTTCATCTCTCTTTGGTCCACAAATTTTCCTAAGAACTTTTCTCAAACACTCGTAATCTCCTTTCCTCCCTTATCATTGCCCCCTCTTAGTTAATTTAACAGCATCCACTTATTTTGGTTAAATATAGCATTCTTCGGCGTATATGTACTATCGAAAGTTACCTTTTAAAGAAAATGTCGTATGAAGGATGCATTCAGAAATTTCAACAACGTCCTCTAAAAGTACCGTCAAAATCATTAATTGTAAGATTGTTTGTTTAAAAAGTGTGACAAACTGATTCAGTATTAAATAAGAATAAATCGTGCCCCAAGAGAATTCTTACTCAAGAAAAATCTGTATTATATTCGTGCGAGAATTGAATTAATCCCTAACAAATCCAGCCTGTATCCAGCGCAGGAAGTTGGAATGCCTAAACGATACGTGTTAAGAGCACTTATAAGTTTATTGTTTAATACTTTTTTCCAGACAAACCATATATACATGCACGTATGCCATAGCTATAATCAGGGGGATAAACCAAGATTTGAACCCAGATTATAGGCCATAAAGCAGGATATCTTGGATTCAAATCCCAGCTCTGGTGCGATTTTTTCTCTCTAATTATGTTGGAGGAATAATGAATTCGTATGAAGTGTAGAAATCTTGGTGTAGCCGGTTGCTTGTCTCACATCCACAAATGCCAATCACAGAACAGGATTATCATCTGCCAGTATAGAGGTGACATATGGTCACCATATCAGTCCTGCAGCCGTTATAGTTGGTTTTTCTCAGCCTGGAGCTACACAAATTCTTTACGATACTAGTGGGACCGGTTCCATAGAATATTCGAAATGTCATCAGAAAATTTCATCCCTCATGTGAGTTCGAGGCAAAGTGCTTCCCTTAGCTCTGATCTATGGGATGGTGATTGATGAGTTAAACCGCTAGGACAAGGTGCGGGACTCAGTGATTTGTCTACGTTAACGTGCAACACAAAAATCCGAAGGACATAACATTTATGGTGTCCAGTTTTGTAATGATTTGTGATCCATAGAAACCGGATCTCTACAAAAGTATAAATGCGCATGTGTATCGCTACTGTGGCATCAGAAGCTTCTCAGCGGATAACCAAATCAACATGAACGCTCTTGTAAGTAAATACTCTATATAAAAAATAAACTTTTGGTTTCAGCTTATTTCAAACAAATAACTTAATAATTTTAATATCATAAGCGTAAAATTACTAATATTTATTATAAGGAATTTTATTCCATAATTTTCTAGAATACACAGACCCAATATGCAATTACGTCATAAATGTTGTGTAATACTTATACTATAAAATTTGTTTTAAAACAACGTAGATTTTAAATATTTCATTATTTTGTTTGGAGATAATCAAAATTAATATAATGGAAACCTGAAGAGAAGGTGGAAATTTAAAATTTCAAGGCACGAACTCTTTATGCAAAACAACAAATGCTAGGATATTTCAACAACGCATTTCATTACACACACGTACTTAAAATAGAAACATATGTATAATGATTATTTAGGGGTAATTTCTTATTTTTTTACTGGAAGGAAAATAACTCTAGGTTTAAACTAGTGTATAAAAGAAATAATATTTTAAATATGGCTAAGACATTATCAAGCTATGTTCTCCCACGGGATAAAATGGTTACATATATAACTAACTAAAACTAACTAATTCACTGGCACAATCGAACTCGTAGGTTTGTGGCCTCGCGGACATAAGCTCTCCATACATCTCTATCCTGAGCTAATGTTTTCCAATCATCCTCTACATAATTTACTTACCTTAAATCGTGGTTAATGTTTTTTCTCAACTCATTCCTGGTCTGCCTAAAGGGTTGTTTTTCCACTGGTTTTCCTATAAGAAGTTTCTAGTCCATATTTCATTCCCCATTCCCGCCACACGTCCTGCGACTTAACTGTAATTACATCTGGTTTTACATAAAGATTTACATTTTCACGTAATTCGTTTTTATTTTTAAACACTTTTTTTAAGACAAGGTAATTGCCACGAAACACTATTACTTTTGTTTTTTTTAAACGTTGATCTCAACTAATATGTTTAAATTATGTACTACTGAATATTGAAGATCAACTTCATAGATTTCTCCAATATCTAAGTCATCTGCGAGAAGTAATGTGACAATTTGTATATTTCGATTCATTGTGACAGATCCTATATATCTGCCTCCATTTATATATTAGATATCAATCTGTACACTTTAAAAATGGAATTATATTATATTGAAGATTCCAGAGAAAATGGAATATACATTTGTTTAAATTAACATTACCGGGATACACCTTCCAAACTCTCTATACCTGACAGAGGTTAAGAGGCATAACCATGTTTAAAGAATGAACAAAACAAAACCAGTTCTACTCTACATACCACGAGATAGAAGAATTTCAGAAGCGGTGGATTGAATCCCCAACAGATGACAGGACCCCCAACTATGAGAAACTACTGAAAGACATGCAAAGGAAGCGCAGAGAGATATGGGATGACTTCTTTTGCACGGACGCGATGGTACACAAAGACTGGATGGAACCCCTGTATGACCTTCGACACGCTGTGACAAGACTAGCGACGCACGGTTTCCACTTCAAAGTGTGTAAGACATATCACCAACCGACGAACGAGTGTAAGTGCGAGTGGTGAGGGAAAAAGTGTGACAGATACCACGCCATATGGTGCGAGAACAGACAATCATCCCTGACCCAACTGAGTGACAAGTGAGCAAGATAAACTATTTACTAATCATACATATTTTGTGCTTTACACTTATTAATTAATTAATGTATGCTTTGAACATGATGACTCTCCTGACAATGATGATACGATTTAAGAATATGATTAAATGAAAATCTACAAGTAACTTACAATATGGCTTATGGAAAACGGGTTTTTAAATAATAAGTTTAAACAATGCTTTCTTGTGTTTGCAGGTTGCCCTCATCTTCGCTCTCCTCGCCGTGGTGGCCATTTCTGCCCAACAGGAAAATCTGGAGGGATCTGAAGCTCTGTATTTGGCAACACCTTATGGAGCATATGGAGGAGCCTATGGTGCGAACCCATACGCTGGATATGCAGGAGTGCCCTCTCCTGTGTACCCTGGTGTAGGTCCTGCAGCTCCCGTCTATCCCGGTGCTTTCGGTTTCTATCGTCGCTGAGATAAGCTACTGATCACATCTGCTCAACAATAAATTATTTCCGTGTGTTATGCTCTACATAAATAAATACATTCTGCATTGAAACATGACTTTTTACTTCATTCTTGTTTATATTAGTAGTATTCTCTCACTCCTGTGAGAAGCGTAGAACCTTAATTGATTTGCACACCAAGATATTCTGTATTTCCTCCCTCCCCCAATGTCTTTATTTCCTCCAAACTCTTTCCTAAAACTTCAACCTCATTTCTGACTGAACTAAACCATGTGATACTTGGTCTTCTGGTTTATCCTTCGGCATTCCAGTAGAATTTTGCTTCAGTTAAATTTCGATCTTCTCTCCTCATCATGTGCCCGACCCATCTCCATTTGTTATTTTTCATATATTAACCAATTAGGTTTATCTGTTAGTTAATTATTTTCCATTGACCCTTGTTTGATACGATCCTTTGTTACCACATTTATATATAATTATCAAACATGTGTAGTTTTTACTACAATTAAGTTAGTTGATTTCCATGTTTCACACCCACACAAGTAAAATATATTTCACATAATATTCTAATTTTTAATGTTAGAGAAATTTGTTTGGATTTCCATATGAAATATAATTGTGCAAACGCACACTTTTCTTTTCTAGCTCTAACTTTAACATCTTCTTCTGGAGTCCTTTTCATTGATAAAATACTTCCTAAACATGAAAATGCAATAATCTTATTTACAGACGCTTGAATATAATTCAATTTCATATCATGGCCATAACCAAAGAAGCTAACTGAGGTCGGCACCACGCGAAACTATGTCCCTCTGTCTGTTATCCATCCCTGCATGCGAGATACATAGCTGAAAAGTTTAACAGTTCCCACCTAAAAAGGTGGTTTGTATAATGTGTTACTTTAGAAACGTGGGCATTGAGTCTAGCGCCGGTATACCTTCAATATGAAAATGGTTATGGCACTTCAACGATATGTTTCAGTATTTGCTTTAGAACCAGAGGAATCCACAGAAAACTATGGTCGGAACAGTTAGGGAGCGTTATTCATGTTGAAATGCAGCGTAATACTACTGGGGTGTGAACTCAATAGCTAGGTTTGCCTCCGTTGAAGACTTCGCCAAAAAAGCAAATTTGATATCAAGTCCGAATGATTGGTCATATCTAGTATGTTTAATATGTGTTTTCTAAAAGTAATCTGACTTGATGTTAATTACAATATTAATTGTTAAATTGGAAATGTATCCTTTAAGATACATTAGTTTATTTTATTTACCTTTTAAAAAATAATGGAAGAAAACAAACGAATGTAAATTAGTTAAATGTGTGTTGAATTATACAATATACAGGAATAATCAAGATTAATTAAGTTGAGGAGACGGACCTTTCAGGTGAATATTCTATAATTTTATATTAATACAGGAATAACTTACAGTTCTGCATGATTTTGTTTCCACTACGGTCCAACACATTTAAATAGCTGGCTCGAGATATTAGTGTTTAGTCAATTTAATAGATAAGTTACTTATGACGAAAGAGTCAGTAGTGAAGAAAATTATTATTCTAAATCGCCATTTGACTTGGTTAAAGAAAAACCCCAAAATCTTGCAGCCGGAATTAAAATCGTTATCTTCCAAATGGATAAAACTATATAACTTCGAGTTCAATGATCTGTATGGGAAACCAAAATAATGAGAACAGTTAACTCTTGTAGACTGCAATCGACAGAACATTTGAGACTAAATGGGAATGGAAAAGGGGAGTGGAAACTTATCATAAGTAATGCCACGAGTGATTTCCAAATTTATTAAAGAATATGGAAATCAAGAGTGGTATTTGTTAGGACTATTTAACGAATAAAATTAAGCGATTTACTCCAAAATCATTATTTAAATATCCATCCATAGTAATTCTTCCCGAGGGCAGGTCTTTCACTGCAATCATAGTATTTTCATGCTATACTTTGCAGCTTTACTAGGTAATTATATGTGTGGTAGCTTCTCGTTGCTTTCCACACCGGTAAATGATGATAATGATAATGATAAGGATGATGATGATTATGATGATGATGGCCGGATGATTTTCGGGGACCGTTGGGCCATAAGATTCCTGACATTTGTCTTACAGGTGAGGAAAAACCCCGAAAAGAACCTCACCCAGGAGCCTGTCCCGACCGGAAATCGAACCCGGGCCAGCTGCGTGACAAGGCAACACGCTACCTCGAGACCAAAGCGGTGGACTTATTTAAATATAGTTATTTTTAAATATTTAGGAACGCTGACCACGGACCACTCAAATGACATCTATACGAAAACAAGTGTAACTAAATTAGTATGGTTCAAATTCTTCCCTGTAGGGGGAGACCGCCTAAATCTCTGTTAAGGGAAAAGTGGGCTTAATAATAAAATAATATATTTAATGTAAACGGTGATTTGAAAACAAATGAGAAACGTTTGTTATGTTTCATTTGTTCATCACTGTAACCAGATCATTTATTATTTATTGCCAAAGGATCGCAATATTGTAAGAATGGACCTTAGTGGAGAAAAAATGAAACACATCAAACTGTTTATAACCAACATTATAGGTTATTAATTAATTTCTGATGTCATATGATGTAAATATGTCAATTATATTTTTCCGGAACGTAAATACCTGGGAAATAGTATGTTTAAGAAAGTGCAAACATTGTTTTTTTTGTATAATCAATTACTACAAATGTTTTATATTATATCCCGCAAGCACTATGTGGTTACATTATTGCACTATATATATACAGTGTGGGAGCCAGTTGCATTCTATGATTCTTACATCTTAATATATCAAATTGTTATATTCAACGTATTTCTTAGAGAGTCAGTCACTGTAAAATATAATGCTCTGGCCTATTCATAATGTAAAAAGGAGGAGCTTGATTTTAAAGTGATAAAATTAAATTGATAAAATTGAGGTGAACAACGACTGCGATTGGTTTTAAATCAAAATTCATTGAAATGTGACTGGTCATTGACTCCCATTTGAGGCATGAGTTAAACAGTCATAGGAAAACCAGAGTAAAGCGCCTAATAGGTTGACCAAGAATAAGGTGGTAAAATTAGATTATCTATGATTTGAAGGAAGTGAATTATAGAGGAAATAATGTGTAAATATTAGCTCAGTGTAGGGATCTGTGGCTAAATAGTGTTAGCTCGACCGTTTCTTTTATTAACTGGCAGTAATGATTGAGTCAGTCTTTATTTATTCCTTTGTTGTAAGCAATGCTACAATATCTAACTACATATTCATATCTGCAAGTTTATGCAACTAATAATATTTTACTAAACATATTTTGGATGCACTGTATTACTTTTATAAAATGGCCGATAAATGTAACCTTAGAGTATTTACTCTCTAATATTCGGAAACGAATTTCACTTTCATTGACATGAAAAAAACCGTGGCAAACTTAAATAACAATTATACAAGTAAACAAGCAAGGGTAACTAATATAAATTATACAAACGTAAATAGTATCAATCTTGATAAATTGTAAAGCTAATAAAAATATCAACTGAATTAATTTGCTCCAAATTTTAGGGTATATTTAACAAATTCTTATATTCGTACTTTAATCCAGTACAAGGAGTTTACGCAATTATTTCTGCAATTATAAATTAGGTATTAAATTATGTTAAAAATGCAAAATAATATTTTTAAAAATTCTATTTACATGACGGACATAAGATTTAGAAAATTCCTGTATTAAATTTCAATCAAGTATATTATAAATAACGAGTGAAAATTTCATCCTACTGCTATCAACTGATATCTTAAGTTCCACACAATGAAAATGCTATCAGCATAACTATATACAGCATTTTGTATATACCTATAAATATTAATCTAGGAAGCCTTTCTTACTTTATTTTATTTTATTTTTATTCCATATTTTTTAGTGTTCATCCGCATTGCGCTTAGTTTAGTCTATATTTTAATAATATTTTAAAATTGTAATAAGTATTTAATTTTTGTATGATTTTATTATTCGCTGGTTGAATGAAAGAGGAGGCCTTATGGCCTTAACTCTGCCAGTTAAATAAAACATTATTATTATTATTATTATTATTATTATTATTATTATTATTATTATTATTATTATTATTATTATTATTATTATTATTATTATTATTATTATTATTATTATTATTATTATTATTATTATTATTATTATTATTATTATTATTATTATTATTATTATTATTATTATTGCGAAACATGGACTCTTACTTTAAGAGAGGAAAGGAGATTACGAGTATTTGAGAATAAAGTACTTAGGAAAATTTTTGGACCAAAGAGAGATGAACAGACAGGTGAATGGAGAAGACTACATAACAATGAACTACATGGTCTTTATAGGAAGCCAGATATAATAAGAGCATTTAAGTCTCGTAGACTGCGATGGGCAGGACATGTTGCACGTATGGGGAGTGAAAGACTTGCATGGAGGCTTCTTGTAGGAAAGCCAGAGGGAAAGCGCCCAGTTGGTAAACCAAGAATGAGGTGGGAGAATAACATTAACTATGATTTGAGGGAGGTGGATTATACAGGGAATGATTGGAAAACATTGGCTCGGGATAGGGATGTATGGAGAGCTTATGTCCTTGCGGCCATGAACCTACGGGTTCGATAGTGCCAGTGAGTAAGTAAGTATTATTATTATTATTATTATTATTATTATTATTATTATTATTATTATTATTATTACTATTATTATTATTATTACTATTATTATTATTACTATTATTATTATTATTAGTAGTAGTAGTAGTAGTAGTAGTGGTAGTGGTAGTAGTAGTAGTAGTAGTAGTGGTAGTAATAATAATATAGTAGTAGTAGTAGAAGTAGTATGAACAGATTTTGAATAAATATTAAAATTGTATAAGCATTACTAAACGTTAGCATTATAACATTCTTTATCCCCTTAGGTTCATTATTATTATTATTATTATTATTATTATTATTAACATTATCATTATCAGATTATTATGATCACTGTGGACTTTCACTATTATCAAGTTCTCTGTCAAGTGTTATTTAACTTTCTTTTAATAAGATTAACTCTAAATCCAGATGAAATTATAACATATTACCTGTGTGATTTAGACAAAATATTTTAGATTGACGTTTAAATAAATTATTAAGTATCCCAAATATTTTTAGATGGATCCTAAAATAAAGAACTAATTAGTAAACATATGTCAACTAGCATCTCCATCGAGAATAGATTGTATGTAACTAAGAGATTCATTATCGCCATTACAAATCAAGAATTTGAAAATGGTAACATATTGCAATTTTGTAGGAATAGGGGAAACCACTGAGACATAAAGAAGCTTCTCTATTTATAACTTTGAATGTTATTCTCTTAAATAGTCCACTAGTAAAATTGCTGAAAGCAATCTAGGTTCAGATATAAATAGCATTCGATATGTTTAGGACTAAGTCGGAAGTAATGTTAATAAGACACTAAGAAATGCAGATACCTTCGTAAACGCATACAAAATATTAGTATAGATGTACACAGGAAAAATAATGTACATGGAAATGATCCGTTATCGAAATATAACAGATTTTGACAGGATTCTAACAGAAAAAAAGTTTAATTAAAAAAGTTATAACTTTCAAATATCTAGTGTCATACATACGAAAGAATTAAACAGTACATCCGATTTGATATTCAGTTTAACGACTCTGTCTTCTCAGTTTTTTCCAGTTACTTAAATATTAAACAAAAATATTAACCTAAAATATCCTATAAATGGCAAATACCTTCTTGAAGAGGGTGAGCTCTACATGCCTCACATGATGAGCTACATCAAGTTAGAGACACATGTATTCTTGGGTTAGTTCATCTTCTGTACTGCTATGATTTTGTCTATTTAATTAGATCTAACGCTCTGTTTAGGGTCTTTGTTCACTTTTGTTTTAAAGTATTTCCACTTCTTCTTAATTAACGCTCTACTTGATCAGTATCTTCCTATATATTATTTGAAGGCTTGAGATATTTCCTGATGCAAGAGAAAACATTCTATGGTTAGAATTATTAAAACACCCTCCTTACTTCCATTTGATGTTGGTAGCTTATCATTGTGGACATATTTTAAAGTACGCAATTTGTGATCTTGTCCCTCTCTGATATACTTAGGATTTTCCTCAACATTTTTTAGACCGTTGGGGAATTGGCGGTGAGAGAGAGCAATGTCTGACAATAATATAACAGTTTGGGAGATACGACCTCCAGTGTATACATTCCATATTTTCTGCTAAGCGTTTGGCATATTTTAAAGTACTCCATTTGTGATCTTGTCCCTCACTGATATACCTAGGATCTTTCTCAACATTTTTTTAGACTGTTGCGGAATTGGCGGTGAATAATACAACAGTTTGAAAGTTACGACCTCCAGTGTATACATTCCATATTTTCTGCTGAGCGTTTGGCATATTTTAAAGTACTCCATTTGTGATCTTGTCCCTCACTGATATACCTAGGATCTTTCTCAACATTTTTTTAGACTGTTGCGGAATTGGCGGTGAATAATACAACAGTTTGAAAGTTACGACCTCCAGTGTATACATTCCATATTTTCTGCTGAGCGTTTGGCATATTTTAAAGTACTCCATTTGTGATCTTGTCCCTCACTGATATACCTAGGATCTTTCTCAACATTTTTTTAGACTGTTGCGGAATTGGCGGTGAATAATACAACAGTTTGAAAGTTACGACCTCCAGTGTATACATTCCAAATTTTATGTTGAGCGTTTTCTCCCAATATATATATATATATATATATATATATATATATATATATATATATATTATATTGTAGATTTTCGCGGACATAAGTATGATTAAGAAAGTTTTCTTGGGTTTTCCGCGTTATGGATTCAAGGTCGACCTCTGCCCACTGATTCCGACGTTTCGGCATGATCTCATATGCCATTATGACGTTTCGGCATGATCCCATATTCCATTATTATAATGGCATGTGGGATCATGCCGAAACGTCGGAATCAGTGGCCAGAGGTTGACCTTGAATCCACGACGAGGAAAACCCAATAAAACTTTCTTAATCATATATATATATATATATATATATGTGTGTGTGTGTGTGTGTGTGCGTGTGCGTGTGAATGTGCGTGTGCGTGTGTGCGCGTGTGCGTGCGTGCGTGCGTGTGTGTGTGCGTGTGTGTGTGTGTGTGTGTGTGTGTGTGTGTGTGTGTGTGTGTGTGTGTGTGTGTGTGTGTGTGTGTGTGTGTGTGTGTGTGTGTGTGTGTGTGTGTGTGTGTGTGTGTGTGTGTGTGTGTGTGTGTGTGTGTGTGTGTGTGATAATCGATGTCCGTAGACTAGGGTTATGTTCCTTGTTCTCATTCCGAGAGTCGAGGGATCAAACCTCGCCGGGGACGATGCATTTTTAAAAGGGAAAAATCCAAGGACAAGTCCTCCTGGAGGAACTTTAACCCGTGGATTCCAGTCTGAAGATTTTCTGACCCGTAAAAGAACCTCAAACCTAAATTAAATCCTCTGAACAAAGTTTAATTTATTAATTTGCCCATCTAAGTAATACATTCTTGTTTGCTAATTGTCTCATTGAGGAAATGAGATAAACACTTCTTATCGCTGACAACTGTAGAGAAATAATCTTTACTCAATTATCTTGGTTATGTAACATCCGCAGGGGAATACCCTTAACCCTCGTGGGGATGAATGGCATGTGTATGTGTGTGTGTGCGTGCGTGTGTGAGTGTGGGTGTGAGTGTGGGTGTGAGTGTGTGTGTGAGTGTGTGCGTGAGTGTGTGTGTGCGTGCGTGCGTGTGCGCGCGTGCGTGTGTGTGTGTGTGTGTGCGTGCGTGCGTGTGTGTAACAATAATATCATTTATGGTAGTCTTTGGATGTGAAACATGGTTACTTACATTACAGAGAATAAAATAAGCTAAACGTATTCAAAAATAGAATCCTGAGTTAAATATTTGATCTCATAAGGGATGGGAATTTAGAATGGAGGAAACTCCAAAACGAGCAATTCTATAACTAACTAATTCACTGGCTCTATCGAACCTGTAGGTTCATGGCCGCTCCGACATAAGCTCTCCATACATGCCTATCCTGAGCTAATGTTTTCCAATCATCCCCTTTATAATCCACCTCCCTCAAATCATATATAATGTTATTCTCCCACCTCATTCTTGGTCTACCAACAGGGCGTTTTCCCTCATTCAGGACAGGTCGAAGGTGATAAGCTAGACGAAAAGGTACCTTGGTTGAAACAGTGACGATCTTTGAACATAAACATACAACCGTCAAGAAACGCTGACATGGATTCCACTGAAGTAAAATTCTCCGGAGGAAAAATAGCCCCCTATTCGGTTCTCCGGGCGGGGACTACTTTAGGGAATCCAAGCCAAAGGCTCAAACAAGCAATTCTATAATTTATATAATTTTCCTAATACTGCCAGGATTTATGGGAAATCGGATGCCATAACAGTTAATTTTTGTAGACAGCAATGGCACGATATGTGGTACGAATGGATAATAAAAGAAGAAACTTCTTATATGAAAGTTCTCAATAGAGAATGAGGTTGGAGAATGATATTAACCATGACCTGAAGTAGGTAAATTAGTGCGAGGAAAGATTGGTTAAGGGTGTATGGCCGTGCGGCTATGAACCTGTGGGTTCGATAGTGCCAGTGAGTTAGTTAGTTAATATTGTCATGGTTATTAAGTTTATGAGATTGATATATAGAGTCCATGTAGCTAATACTGTACAAATGCTTTAATTTTCTTGACAAAACCCTGAGAAAAAGAGTATTAGGGAGGCGCCGCGCCGTAGGGGAAGGCTACGTATAGATGGCTGAGAATAGGGACAAGTGGAGAACTTTTAATAAATGCAACATCAACCTAGAAGAAATACACATGACGCGCCTAGAAGGCCCTTGGCCTACCAGCCGGCTGCTGGCCTCGCAGTCACATGTTTTAATCACAAATATGGGCGATCATCCAGCCTGTATAAGGGTTTACACATGGTCAACATGTAGGGTCCCTCAATCATTATAGCTGATTATCACAACCTGGAGACGCTACTTACTGAATCTACTCAAATTCCTCATGATGATGGATAGGCACCGTCCAAAATTCCGTGAGGAAATTTCTTGCCGCACGGGGACTTGAACCCTTTCTTTGCCTCTGTACAAGGCATGATGTTTTAAACCGCTCGGATACAGCGCGGGACTAAGGCATTAAACAACGGATTCGTTGCTATGGAGTTATTATTATTATTATTATTATTATTATTATTATTATTATTATTATTATTATTGTTGTTGTTGTTGTTGTTATTATTGTTGTTATTATTATTGTTGTTGTTATTATTATTGTTGTTATTATTATTGTTGTTATTATTAGTTTTTGTTATTATTATTATTATTATTATTATTATTATTATTATTATTATTATTATTATTATTATATTATTATTATTATTATTATTATTATTATTATTATTATTATTATTATTATTATTATTATTATTATTATTATTATTATTATTATTATTATTATTATTATTATTATTATTGATTTCTTGAGGAGAGCAACAAGATGTTCAAAATGAGAAAAAATAAGAAATACTGTCATACGAGCAAAAATGAATATTAGATATTCAATAGTAAATTATATAAGATACAAGCAATTAAATTGGTATGGGCATGTACGACAAATGCAAGAAGACAGGTTACCCAGAAAAACATTGGAATGGTGTCCACCGGGAAGAAGAAGGAAAGGAAGACCTCGAAACTCGTGGATGCTAGAAATAAGAACTGGAATGAGAATAAGAGGACTGGAGGAAATGGAGTGGATGGATAGAGACGAGTGGAGAAGAAAAATAAAACTTTAGTCACAGTAAGATGTGTAAACCTTGAAAATCTGTATATAAATAAAAGTATATTATTATTAATTATTATTATTATTATTATATTATTATTATTATTATTATTATTATTATTATTATTATTATTATTATTATTATTATTATTATTATTATTATTATATATTATTATTATTATTTATTAAACGACAGTAGGCCATATTATAACTATATTTAAGAAAGGAGATAGATGGAATTGTGCAAAATTACTATGGAATATGTGTCATGAATTCCATGATGAAATGTCTAGGAAAAGTGATAAACAAAATAGAAAAATGTTACAGTGGAATAGATCAGCAATGTGGGTTTACACCAGGTCGATCTTGTATGGATAATGTATTTGTAATACGACAAATCGTTGAGAAATGTGAAAATATATTGGATTGGTTTTTATAGATTTAGAAAAAGCATATGACAGTGTACCAAGAGCAAAATTATGGGAAGCATTGCGTATAGCAAACATTGATGAATCCCTAATTCAAGTAATACAAGAAATATATAAGAACAATAAATGTCAAATTAAAATGGGGTCTCAGTTACCAGAACCTTTTGGAAGTAGTAAAGGATTGTTACAAGGATGCCCGATGTCACCAACACTGTTTAAAATATATATAGACATTTGTTTAGTAGAATGGTCACGTAAGTGTGCAAAAATGGGACTAGAATTAACAGAAAGAAGATATCTACATCACTTACTTTTTGCCGACGATCAGATAATTATAACCCAGGATGGAGAAGATGCAAATTATATCTGTAATCAGCTGTCAACAACATATCAGAAATGGGGTTTGAAAAGCAACAAAAACAAAACAGAGTATTTAACAAATGGCCCAGATGAATTATATATTGATGGGGCAAAGGTAAAGAAGAGCGATCGTTTCTGTTATTTGTGATCAATTATACAGAAAGGTGGAACATCAAATAAAGAAATAGCAAAAATGATTAGCAATGGAAGAAAAACCATAGGAATATTAAACTCTATACTATGGAGTAAAAACACCATTAGCAGAACAAAACAACTAATTTATAAATCCATCCTTGAAAGTATAATGTTATATGGATCGGAAGTTTGGACAATGACACAACAACATGTCAACAGAATAACTTTAGTTGAAATGGATTTTTGAGAAGAGCTGTCAGAAAATCTCGACTGGAAAAAATTAGAATTAGACAGTAATTAGAAAATGGATGAATGCAGAAAGAAATATAATGGATGAGATTGAACACAGAAGGCTAAAATGATATGGACACGTAAGAAGATTGCAGGACGGAAGACTACCAAAGGCCGTCTATGCATGGAAAATTGAAAGAAGGAATATAAAAGGAAGACCAAGAACAACCTGGAAGAACAACATTCAAAATTCAATGTGGAAATTTGGTATAACAGATGAAGACACAGAGGACAGAGAGCGATGGAGAACTTTAATTAAGGGAAATTTGTGAATGTTTTTGTGATAGTCTATAAGTCCATAGTCATTTATATTTATTTATTTATTTATATTTATTCATGTTAATTACTATGGTTGGTTGGAAAAAATCATCAATGATGAGGAAAATTCTCAAAATAAAAAAAAATATTATTACTGTTTATTATTATTGTTTTTATTGTACTTTCATTTTCCTAAGTCTAATGACATGAGTTTCTTTTTATTCAATGTCCCAGTTTGTCATTTCTACATTTCTGGTGTTCTCTCCTGACATTGGCATAACTGTAACACACTTCTGAGTGGCTGGGTTACGCTGCTCCGATGATATGATGGATAATGATGATTATGATGATGATAGCGGTGCAACAGGAGAATCCTTAATCCTAAATTTAATCTAAAGTGAACATGAATGATGACGATTATGATGGACAAATGATGTTCGGGGACCATTTGGGCCTGGTCTTAAAGTTCCCTGACATTTGTCTCACAGGTGAGGAAAAACTCCGAAAAAAAACCTTATCCAGGAAACTCGCCCCGACCAGGGATCGAACCCCGGCTCGCTATATGACAAGACAGAACGCTACCTCGAGATGATAGAAAAGCAAACAGGTGGACTTATGATACAGTATTATATAACTAGTAGTCTAAATTTTATAAAGTGAATCATAGTCACGAGGCATTAACATGACATGTAATCATTAATATTAACTCAGCTAAAATTTTAATTAACACAGTATTAACGGTGATACTAATTAAACGTATGTTAAATTTAAAATTCGTTTCCACTTCAACGCTGACAATAACTTGATTTTCCCGCAGAAGAAATTATTATTATTGTAGTAAAAAATACTTTATTTTATACTCTTATAATATTTTTCTTTCCTTTTTCTTAGTTTAACCCCTCCCCTTATTTTAAAAGATTAATCAAATAAAATCCTTGGGTAAATGTTAACATATCAGCGTATTTTCACACTTGTTTCCAGAAACACTGAAATTAATTTAGAAATAAAACAGTAAAAAATTTGGAAATAATTTTAGTTTTGATAGTCTGTCATCAATGCTAAGTTTGAATCCTATTCCTTAATATTTAGTCATTGCATTAGCGAAAATCTTACTTATATATCTATGGTAATGTATGCGGTGTCTAGTGTCCCGCATCTGGACTTTTTTTTTTGTTCCCTGACAGCTAATATAATTGACATAATAAGAAAAATAAAAGCCTGGACGGGATTTGAACCCGGACCTTTGGATTGGTACTCCAGCGTGCTATCCATTACACGACCGTGCAAATCTAATACAAACATTTATTTTTCTTATATATATATATATATATATATATATATATATATATATACACACTCCATTATTACGAGATGTAGCGAACTCAGTCTTCACTGTCATCTGGTAGCTACTATAACAAGTAAGCAAATTAAAGAGAATATTTTACTTTATAGCAGTGATGCTTATTTATACAACCTCAACTCGTGTTCAACTCAGAGTCGGGTCGAGGGATGAGATGAGATGAAGTCTCCTATATTTATAGAGGTCTGTGAACAAGGGTTCCGGTCGACCACTCCTGATCCACCGACACAGGGGCGAATGAACGAAATGAAGAGAAATGGATGAGATGAGTATAGAGAAATGGTGGAATGAAGTTTCCCAAGCTCCGTTTCGTCCACCACGAAACCCACATGGAGTGACCGAGACTCGATCTCGGGACCCCAGCGGTGAGAGGCGAGCGTATAACCACTTGCGCTACGGTGCCGGCTTACATATATATATATATATATATATATATATATGGAATTAGACTGCATGACCCTTACTTATAAGACGGGTTTTTAGTAATTTAAAATTCGTATTGAAGTAGTTATGACAGAGCAGTAGTGTATAAATCGCTTGAATAGGGCATTGTAAACCGTGACAATAACGACCCGAGCTTCAAGCCAAATATTTGGAATGAGCCTGGCTGTTCCATGCTGTGCACATAGCACACTACTCCAGTGGCAGAGCCCTAGTTAAGTTGAAATGTTGTATGTGAATACACACATTATTCCCGAAAAGTATAATCACCAGTTGTGATATGAACATAAAGCGTTCCAACGGAGATCGAAAACAAAACCGTTGTCAGACTGAATGAATCCCACGCTCATACGAAGAGAATTCAAGTATGTCGCAGTGCCGGGAGTTCGGTTATTATCCGTTTCTATCTCCGGCCACCATATAACGGGCGACTAGACAGCGTAAGACATTGAAGGATTAGAACAAATCGTCACTACCAATAGGCCTACCAGTATGAAGTATGCTCAGATACAAGACTACACTTCCTTTAAAAACTGTTTAATCAAAATGATAAGCATTAATATAAACAATAATATAATGAAAACAAAAACAATAAAACGTAATATCAATAATAGCAATAATAATATTCTATTATATGAAGGGCTTAGATAAATAAGGATCTATACAACAGAAAAGTGGGTTTACTTTCGAGAAAACGTTATTTGAAAGTTTAAAAAATTCTACAAATCAGGATATTAATAACTGTACTAAGCCTATGTTAAATAATTATTTTATGTTTTTAGTTTTCGTAAAACATTAATTAGAATTATTATTTTAAATCAAGATTATTTATAGATTATAAAAGTCGTAAAAAAATTGGTTAGCTTCTCCTACCCCACAGTTATAAGTTAGGCTATAAAAAAAGATGCACAATCAATAATATTGTTTAATAACTGTCTTGTTAGTTGACTTTTCCGTGCTTTATTTAATGACAATCTTTAACCGCTAATCTGGATGTAAAAGGGACGAAAAATTTGCTCAGAGGCCTTTTATTTTAGGATTGAGGTTCGTTTGTGTGGCGTAAAACTACGACATGGGACAAACAACATACTCATAATTTTTACACTCTTAAAATATCAATCGAAGAACGTCGGTTTTGGACGCGCGAACTTCGGAACCAGAGGCAAGAATTTTAAAATGTAACTTAGTCTAATGTATTAATAAAACATATTATCTACATTGTTAATACAGCATTGAAAAAAAGAAAACCGTTAAGAACCAATATTGGATTTATAAATGTAGGCCTACTGTAAGTTAAATTAAGATATAGTATAAAAATCTCACTTTAAAAATGTATTTTCAACCCTTTAATCTGCAACGAAGATGCTGTACAACATTTCTGAGGAAATATGTCGCCAATACTGTCATCAGAATAAAAATCACATGTATTACTATAAAAATGTATTTCATGATTATTACTCGTAATCTTCGTGAGGATTAGCACTATATTAGATTATTTACGTGTATATATATAATTAAGAAAGTTTTCTTGGGTTTTCCGCGTCATGGATTCAAGTTCGGCCTCTGGCCAGTGATTCCGAAGTTTCGTCGGAATCAGTTGGCATTAGTAGCTAGAGGCCGACCTTGAATCCATGACGCGGTTATATATATTACCTTTTTATTCAGACTTGGGATCCTTTTACGAGCCCGAAAATCTTCAGATCCAGGATCCGCGGCTCCCGGAGGACTCGTCCTTTGGATTTTTCCATCCTAAAAATCAATCAATCCGGCCAAGTATGAACCTGCAACCCTCGGGATTAGAGGCAAGGAACATAGCAACTATTAGATCACCGCGGCTGACAGCAAATACCACAGATTTATAAATTCATAAAATATCAACCAATGTGTGGGTTAACTCCTTTTTTCTCGAGTCATAAACATTTATAAGCATCCTGTAAATGAATTAATGACTTGGTAAATAAAATTGATATTAAATTGAATAATCAATTGTCGAATTAAAACAATAACACAAAGTTGATTAAAAGATACACAATATGATCAAAAGTATAGTTTTATCACTTAGCTTTCTCCCTTGACATACACTTTTTCTCCACGACGCGATAGGCCTATAAGGCCCTTGGCCTACCAGCCTGCTGCTGAACTCACATCCACATGTGTTAATCACATAGGCAGATGATCACCAACCAATGTAGGGGAAACATGTGGTCAGTACGTCGTGTCCCCCAGCCGTTACAGCTTGTTTTCTCAACCTGGAGCCACAACTTATTGTAGCTACCCAAATGCCTCACGATGCTAGTTGGGCACCGGTCCCATACTGGCTGATATTCCACGAGAAAAATTTTTCACCCATGGAGACTCGAACCAGCGCAAGTCCCGTAGCTCTGCGCCAAGACATCTTGCCTACGGCGCGGGACATACACTAAAGCACTGAAGTTAAATAATAAATGAGTTCACCTTTATGACAGATTTAACTCTATCAGAAAGATTTTCCGGTAGAGGAAAAGCAGTCCATTCTTCATGGAGAGCTGTAAACAAAGATGTTAAAGATGTTGGCCATTGGGGTCTGGAAATAAGTATCCGCTCTACCTCATCTCACAGGTCTTCGATTGTATTGAGATCGAGTCTCTGGGCCAGCCAGTTCCTTACCAATTTATATGTGCCTTGTAGTTCTTCCAATTGAATATTCTTCTAACTTCTTCCATTGAATTTCCTACTTCTTCCTTCTGATGTCCATTGCAATATATCCTTTGGTAATCTTGCAACCTCAATTTTCATTATATTGCCATGCCATTGTAAATTTCTTTAATTTGTAACTTCCACTATTTTTTCTACACTTGCTATCCATTTTATTTCTTCTTCTTCTTCTACCTTTTCACGATTAGGTAAATGCGACCTGTTCCGGTCTCAAGTCCATCGTTTCCTTGGCCGTCCCAAAGATCTTTTTCCATGCGGTTTGTAGGTGTTGATCGTTTTGGATAATATTGTATTGTCCATTCTGTCTAAATGTTCTTTCCATCGGTGTTTGTGCTCTTATAGTTTGTCGAGTATTGAAAATATCTCTAGTTCATTTCTTATTGATTAATTATGTAACCTATCCATGCGTGTACATTCTTTTACGGATCTTAAAAATTTCATTTCAGTAGCTTGAATGTGTGAGATATATTTTTTGTAAGTACCCAATATTTAGATCCATATACAAGAACAGGAACGGCCATAATTTTATAAAACCTGAGCTGAGTTTCTCTTCGAGTCTTTCGAAGGGTTCTTCTTATGGTGCCACACATCATTTGATATCAGTTTAATTTAATATGTATATCACAATCATATCTATATGTTATATCCGAACCAAAATAGTTAAAGTGTGCTATCTATTCTATTATTTCATTATTGATTACTATTTTTGCTCTGACTGGCACTTTGCCATGAAAATCCATAATTTTAGTTTTTGAGGTTGAAACTTTAAGATTATAATAGAGTCCTAATTGATTCAATGTGTAAATGGCTCTTTGTAAATCATCCTCTGACTTCTGTATAATTACCAGATCGTCTGCATACATTGAAATATTCATATAAGTTTCCTTATTGATTTGTATTCCTATTGGACCTGATTTTTTCCATTTTCGTATAACCTCGTCAAAATATATATTAAACAATATAGGTGATAATGTACACCCTTGTCGAACTCCTTGATTTATTAAAATTTCATTTTTGGAATAATTATCTAAATTAAGGATATTTTCGTGTCATTATGAAGACTTTTTATTCCTTCTATGAGTTGAGCCGGGTACCCTCTTGCCTTCATTATTTCCCACAATCTTATCATCTTATCAAAGGCTTTTTTCAAGATCAACGAAAGCTAAATATGTGGATAAATTAAATTCTCGTCTCTTTTCTATTATCTGTCTCATAGTGAATATACTGTCAGAGCAGGACCTTCCTTGTCTAAAATCATTCTGTTCTTCTAAAAGCAATACATATGCTATTGGTTTCATTCTGCATTCTTTATCTTTTCTGTGACTTTCTTGCTGACCTCCAAAAATCTGATTCAAAAAGATTTTCAATTTTTTTCTTGTTTGACATTTTTGTCCAAATCTCTGCCCCCTCTTCACAACTCTTTATATATATCCATAGTAATTCTGCCCGAAGGCAGGTCCTTCACTGCAATCATGAATGCTATGATTGCAGCTTTACTAGGGAATTGTTGATGTGGTAGCTTCCCGTTGCTTTCCACACCGGTGAAGGATGATGATGATGATGTAATGATAAGGATGGTGATGATGATGATGATGGCCATATGATTTCGGGGACCAATTGGGCCTTAAGGTTTTCCTGACATTTGTCTTACAGGTGAGGAAAAACCCCGATAAAAACCTCACCCAGAAAAACTGCCCCGACCGGGGATCGAACCCGAGCCCGCTGCGTGACAAGGCAGCACGCTACCTCGAGACCACCAGCGGTGGATATTATATTATTTATTTATCATTTTTAATTATAGTATTTCAGATATAATTTTGACTATCCATATCAGCTGCATATTGTGCAACTCTATTGTTTGCATTAATAGAATTAAAATTAAATGTCATAAATATCCTCATCGCGTCTCAAACTCAGGGTCGGGTCGAGGGATGAAATGAGATGAAGAAGTTATATAGAGGTCTGTGAATAATAAGGGTGGCGACCGACCACGCCTGACGCATCATCACGGGGGCATTTGAATGAAATAACACAAAATTGATGAAATTATTATGGAGAAATGGTTGAATTGAATTGTGGCAAGGGAAAACGGAATAAAACCCCGAGAAAAACTTGCCTGAGCTCCGTTTCGTCCACCACGAAATCCACTATGGAATGACCGCGATTCGATCTCGTCACCCCAGCGGTATATTAACTATAATTACTACAGATAATTTAGAATTGTTATTAAATGTATAATCCTGATGAATAGGAAGAGAAGACCTTATGGTCTTAACACTCTGTTGTATAACTATTATATATATATATATATATCTATCTCCACCACTGTGGTCTCGAGGTATCGTGCTGTCTTTTCACGACAGCGGGCCCAGGTTTCGATCCCCGGTCTGGGCAGTTTTTCTGGGTGAGGTTTTTATCGGGGTTTTTCCTCACCTGTAAGACAAACGTCAGGAAAACTTTAAGGCCCAAACGGTCCCCGAAATCATATGGCCATCATCCTCATCATTATCATCCTTACCATTATTATTATTATCATCATCATCCTTCACCGGTGTGGAAAGCAACGGGAAGCAACCACGCCTACACAATTCCCTAGTAAAGCTGCTAGCATAGCATTTTCATGCTATGATTGCAGTGAAGGACCTTCCTTCGGGCAGTATTACATGGATGGAGATATATATATAAGAGATTGTGAATAGAATAGAAATAAATTAGTAGCAGTGTGTATGTGTTTAGGAAAATGTGAATCTGTACGAATCTCCATATTGTTTGATCCATACGAATTACATTACTTCTTGTCATCATAATTTGATATTTTGCTTTATTTATTTAATTCGTTTATTATAATAGCAGGTAATAACATGAACATCCCAGATCTTGTTACTTATATCAATGCAGGTGACGGTTCAAATTTAGGTCAGCTGGACTAAAGAATTGATCTAATATGGTGATGACAATACATAAGAAATATTAATATAGCAACTTTTATTGTTGCCATTCTGACACTTTATGACAAATCAAACACATAAATTATTTGTTTTTATACAATTTATTGCACAGAAATTCTATGAAAATACTGATTCTTTTTGTGACAAGGTCTATGACTGGACCTTGAAAATGTCGGTTTTATAGACTAAGTGATATAACAGGTAGGGTGGACAGAAAACTGGAATAGTTTGAAATATAGTTCTATCTACCGGATCCAAATGCATATAAAAACATACGATGATCTTGGTGAGGTATCAGAAGCATCCCAGCGGACGAAACATAACATCATGAACGCTCTTGTAAGTATTCTCATTTAACATAGCTTTAGAAGTACCAGATACCTAGGGGTTCAATCCCAGACAACGGAAAAATTGAGGAGTTGAATGGAATATGGGCACAATTAAAAAATATACGTTTTGAGATATTAGCAATTGATATATAACTAAATGCATACCATTGTTGTTTATTTTAATTGACGCAAATCAGCTGCTGAACCTGCTGTAATCGAGATATCGAAACGAAACTTTTCAGCCAGGCCAACTACAAAATGGCGGGTCTAAAAATGCATTGAACGGAAAAATGACAAAACACGAGTTATGCCTATATTCCATTCAACTCCTCAATTGAGGTCTTCTTCATTCATTGATACCCAAAATAACTTGGAACTCACATAGCCTCCTATAACCTGGCTGTTAGTTGTAAATCGTGTTGCGATCATGGTTCCCATGTGCCTTAAATGGTTTCAACGCGACATCTTAAATATTAAAGAAGTTTTTTTTTTAATTTTATAGTATATGTTTTTATGAGGCGCCTAATTGGCGCAAGTAGTTAAACACTAGCCCTCAATCTCTGGGTCCAGATTTCGCGTCTCGGTCGCTCCATGTAGGGTTTTTGGTAGACGAATCGGAATCAGGACAGCTTTCCTTTGGTGTTTCTCCCATTTCCCCCTACCAAAAACTTAATTCCATAATTTTCCGTATTCGTTTCATGCTGTTTCATTTCATTTAATTCCATCTGCTGCTGCGATGATGCGACAGGCCTTTGCAGCGGCATATTCGTATATAACTCAACTTCAATAATAGAGGTTTCATATCATCTCATCCCTCGACGTGGCATTACGTCAGACACATTAGATGGTTTACTACACTCTAAATTTGGATGTATAAAATATGTTTTTAATTAGTCCCTTTACCAAATTTAGGACAATAACTCTCTATTTTTATCTGATAATGATAATATTCTTTCAAGCATAAATTGGAAACATTTATAAAAACTCTCATAATAGTGTCATTTTTATTTTAATATTATGAGTTGTTTTATAAATTACAAATTATTTATGTCTTCTCAGGTACTTAAAGCTATTTAAAACAATATACTTATTAAGTGAATTTTGTTTTTCTTATTATTTGATATTGTCCCACGCCGAAGCAGAGCAGTTTAAGGTAGCATGCCTTAGGTGCAGAGCTACACGGGACTTCCGTTGATTCGAGTCCCCATGCGGGAGATATTTTTTCATGGAATTTGGGCCAGTATGGGACCGGTGCCCACTAAGCATCGTGAGGAATTTGGGTAGCTACAATAAGTAGCTGCTACAGTTTGAGAAAACTAACTGTGACGGCTGGGGTACCAGATATGTTGACCACATCCTTATATTGGTAAATGATCGTCCACCTCTATGAACACATGTGGATGTGAAGTCAGGAGGCGGCTGGTAGGCCAATGCGTTTTAGGTGTATCAGGTCCTGGGGTTTAGTTTGATAGCTAGTTAACTACAGTATATAAATGCATTTTTTGTATAATGTTACTTTGCGGTTGAGTGGATAATAAAACTTTATGCACTCTGCAAGTTTAAAAAATTATTATTATTATTATTATTATTATTATTATTATTATTATTATTATTATTATTATTATTATTATTTTCTTCTTCAGCCTGATATGTATTAGGCCACAAGGCCTGTTACGGTCTCACATAAAATTGTCACGCCATCTCTTAGCTCGACGGCCTACAGATCTTTGGTCGTGTGGTACATATTTATAAATTGCCTTTGGGATTCTAGTAGGCCTATTACTCATTCTTTCCAAATGTTGTTTCCAATTGTACTGATATCGATCAATATAGTCTAAAACTGTCGTAGTCTTTAGTTCCTTTAAGATTTCACAATTTCTTTTTAAATTCCACTTAGTATATCCCGCCGTTTTTCGCATGAATCGCGTTTCACAAGCCGTTCTTCTGTTTTATCTGCTTTCTTCAGTGTCCATGCTTCGCTGCCATAGCTGAGTACAGGTTGTGCCAATATGCTGTAAAGACGTATATGGGTGTATTTCTGAACAAGAGATGGTTTCATCACACTATTTATAATGCCCATAGTTATTGTGTATTTATTAATTTTCTGTGGTATATCCAATTCTTCAAAGATTGAAGGATTGTAACAGAAAATGGGAAGCTATTGCATCTTTCTAATATATTAATTATTATTGATACAGATTTTACTTTGTATTGAGTATTTGCCACAGAATTTTTGTTTTGTCTGTTGAAATTTCCATATTGTATGAGGCTGCTATTTTCTGCAAATTATATATTGATCTTTGGAGGTCATCTTCTGAAAGTGCTAACAATACCAAATCATCCGCAAAGAGAATTGAGTCCAATTTAAGATGTCTGTTAATTTGTATATATCCATGGTGAGTTCGCTTCCACTCTTTGAATATTCGGTTCATGTAAATAATAAAGAGAATGGGTGATTATTATTATTATTGTTATTATTATTAATATTATTATTAATAATAATAATAATATTATTATTATTATTATTATTATTATTATTATTATTATTATTATTATTATTATTATTATTATTATTATTAGTATTATTATTATTATTATTATTATTATTATTATTATTATTATTATTATTATTATTATTATTATTATTATGTTCCTATTAGCAGAGTTCTTTTTCCGTAGCTTGATTCGTCTTCCTTTTAATACGACCGGCTTATCTCTATTAGGTTTTTTAGCATTGCATTTTTTTCTGAAGGGAGGGAGCTGGCCTACCGCATCAACTCCCAACCTGGAGGACCAGGAATATTTTCAGGTGTCCATCCTTAGATCAGTTGCTTTTATTATAGCTAAGAGCCTGATCTGCCCTTAATAAGGAAGAATTGGACAGAAAAGATTAAATTATCCCCTAGACCTCGAATACTCTAATATCATCTGGGTCGGAAAATAACAAGTGTTGAGTCCAGAGAGACTGGATAGGAAAGATAAAAAAAGAGATATAGTATGGAAGTGGAAGTAATACCATATCTGTCAATATCTCACCATGCTGACCAGTGCGATTGGTGAGTAGCCCATCCCGTCCGTTCACCACAAAAGTTATACGGTTACTAACAGCTGCACCATGTGTAGATGGGATTGGATACTAGGAAGATGTGCAGATCGGTTCCTCCAAGTCTTAGAATTTAAAGCAATTAGTGGCTCTCCTCCCTCTTAGCATCTTCCCTTTTACAGCCATCTGACAAAATTGGCTATTAGGAATCGGACGAAGTCAAAGGCATTAATCAACCGATAATCTATCTATCTATCTATTATTATTATTATTATCATCATCAGCAGCATTATCATTATCAGTGTTAACCGTCTATCTGATGCAATTGACAGCCGTCTGACTACCCCCCGGGATCATGGATTTATTCCCGGATGTATCACAGAAATTGTTCACTGAGATCTGGAACTGTGTCCTCTCAGCCTCATGTAGATAATAGAGCAGAAGCAGCGGAATTCGATTAAAACCCCTGAACTTAAATTGGCGAAACAAAAAGAAAGACTATGCAGAAAGTCCTCTGAGTCCAGGTTACAAAGTGTCTGGGGGAGTAGGTAAACAGTCCTTAAGTTCTCCATTGAAGTTTAAAGTTCTCCAGTTACCGGTGTGAACGGTAGCCTCATTATTAATGAATTTTAAAAACTTAGTTTTTTTATCAATGGCAAAACTTACAGTGTTGTTGTTTATTGCACATTCGTATGTGTACAGCCTATGTATATTTTAATATTTAATATGCATACGCACGCTAATTTCTCGTGCCAGTTATTTAACTGTATCCGGTTCGCGGTAAACACAAAATAGTATAATTACTATGTGCCGCTCTTATATTGTTGCAAATCGTTGAAAATTTAAGAACGAAATTCTATCGGCTGTTCTGTTAATTGCCATAAACAAATGTCTAAATCATGACAATGATTTCATAACAAATTTCTGTGGATTTAAAATTATTTTTTTAGTTTTTATGGGACCAAAAAACAAATTGGAAAATCTGGATAGTGATTTAGGCTTCGGTAGTGAAATTCCACTCATGGAGTCTTTCCATCGTAGGTTTTATTATATCCTCATTTTTTCCATCTCAATCTCGGTTATCCAAGTCCTTATTCTATTTCCTTAAAGTATCGAATAGAGGAAAGGTTGGACAAACAGGGGCGGAGTTGGAACAAAACGGGGGTATGCTCTTAGACCTTCATGAGTACAGCTGTCATCTTTCAAATGATTGTCGCTTCTACTTTCCAAATGGTACCTAATTATAAAAGATTTCAGTAGGTGCCGATTTTGTTTGTTTTTGTTGTTTTTTTTTTGTTTGTTTTTTTGACAGTTGTTGAAATTTTGATTTGAAAATAGGTTTTCCACGTGTTCGTATTTGTCAGCAGTGAATATTAAGATTATTTCTGCGTTTACAGTACGCCGTAATAATCTTCTCCGCGCTATTTTCACAATGGAAGCTTATATTATAATTTAATAGATACTTTTTTGTATATTAAATTCACAACAATTATGTTTTCCAACCTCTGAATCCCATGCATTGTCACTGTTTCAAAGAAAATAACTGGTTGTTTTTTTTTTTTTTTTATACAAAAAAAGGGGTAGTTAAACAGTTCTATATATTCGCGTTCCCCTATGTAGCCTCACATGTCCACGCACTGTAGCCGAGCGGCTTCTTGACACCATGCTTACAGCAGAGCTACGAGGATTTTCTACTGGTCCGGTCTCCATGGGGGAAGAAATAAATTTTCTCATGGAATTTCGGTAAACCCTGTGACAGGGCCGGTTTTGTGACTCAATACATAGTGAGAAATTTGGGTAGATACACTAAGTAGTTGCTCCTGGTTGAGGAAAACTAGCTGCAACGGCTGGAGGAAAACTGATATGGTGATCAGATGTCACTCCTAAATAGGTTGGATTATCGTTTTATTCTGTGAGTTACATGTGAATGTGAGGCCAAGCAAAAGGGCTATTAGGCCAGAGAGGACGTTCAAGCTCTATCATTGCTTTGAGTTTGGTTTGGTTTTATACTCACCGTTAGTAACACATTTGTTTGCCTTCTGTACAGATATCAAGAAAACAAACACATGAGTTCTAAATATCCATCAAGAAAAACAAGAAGTTTATAAGTTAATTCCAAAACTTAACTGGTGGTACATGTGGACTACTTGCAAAATCAGTAGCTTAAGTATTTGAAGATATATATTCTACACGAAGATAATTACACATAAGTTATAATTCGTGCCAAGGTATGATCAATATTTATTAATTAATTACGGTGGTATTATCGTTTAGCTTACCAGTCCTACAAAAACAGGGTATTATGCTTCAATTAAGAAATGTTTCATTTTAGAGGAAAATACATGGTTTATTAAAATTTTAAAAAGGTCTATGGATTAACAAAGTATTCTTACATAGTACTGCAAAATATTTCTTTCTTGTGCCAACTTTATCTTTCAGTATAACTAATTAAAGCTTAGGTACCCTGTTTTGTCCAACTTTCCCCTTCTTGGGGTAGTCAATCCGCAAGGGATGACGCCGAATTGTCAGCCCTGCGTGACGGCCGACTTTATCCCCAAAACAAGGAGCCTTCCCACAAATAAAAAATATAAGTTTTTTTTTACTTCTTCCTCCTTCCCTAACACTCACTTGTCAGATGCTGAGTGGACTCCAGGACCATGGTGCCTCCAGAAAGTTTAGGCCTGCTTAAAAATCCTAACCCCACCGGGACCCGGACTCCCGACCATCCGGCTTATACCGTATTGCCTTAACTAACTATACTACGGCGAGCCCTCAATTATTCTCATTGCATTTCCCATGCAGTCAATGTGTTCATTGCATTTTATTTCCCGATTAATTACTCAACAGGTAATATTTTTATTCGACACTTTTTTTCCTAATATTTCCACTTCTTGCTTCATATTCATGTTCCACCGGATAGCATATTACTTGCTCTCTTTAAGCCACCGGAAACGCCATATTGTATATGTATGTGTTGGACAATGCAACTCTCATTTGAATAACGCAAACTCGATGCATTTAATGGAACTAAGATTATCTGGTTATATTATTGTGAAACAGATGTCTAAGTTATTTAGAGTTAATTTCTTACTATTATGATCGACAATAATTGAGGGTATGGGCGAAAAACTTGACAACCCTCAAAATATTTTGAGATCATTGAGATTAAAGTCAGATATACTTTGTCATAATTATTATTCGGTTTTGACTATTTTCTTTTACAACTAGTCATAAAGGGATTATTTTTTATTACACAAACAATAACATTTTTCAAAAGTTAATGAAGAGGTCGATAATGCAAAATAATGTTTGATAAATATGTGAGTTGTGAATTTTTTCGCCCATACTCTTTAATTATAACGCCTAAGATTTTTCAGACACTATTTTACGAATTTTGGGGTATCTACCTTTAAGTTGAAAACTCTAAAAATATGAATACGGAAATTCAGTCCTAGCTATAATCGATCCCGGGCCCACTATTTGTTACCTCTAAGACAACAAGGTTAGTCTTTCTTTTTTTACCCAGACTTCTAAACCTCTGTTGGGGTTCCTCTTTCATCCAAACTTCCCTAAAATGTAGTAGATACTCCCGTGCATAGAAAACTATCCCGTCCCGAAATCACTACGTATGCTTTTCCCATGCAAAAAATTGTAATGTTGTGTTATTTTACAGGTTGCCCTCATCTTCGCTCTCTTCGCCGTGGTGGCCATTTCTGCCCAACAGGAAAACCTGGAGGGATCTGAAGCTCTGTATTTGGCAACACCTTACGGAGCATATGGAGGAGCCTATGGTGCGAACCCATACGGTGGATATGCAGGAGTGCCCTCTCCTGTGTACCCTGGTGTAGGTCCTGCAGCTCCCGTCTATCCCGGTGCTTTCGGTTTCTACCGCCGCTGAGCTGAGCTACTGATCACAGTTATGTCATCTCTTGGGCAACTTTAATTTCTCTCTTTTAAATTCTTAATAAACCATTTCTGCAATTTATTTGAATTATCTCAGTTTCTTGAATTAATTCATAGTTTTCTCATTTCCTATAAATATTTCCTACGGTAAATTCCATACTCCTATTTATTCCAATGTCTAATATCTGAAAGAGAATATGATTTACCCTCCAAATATGGGATTTATTATGCGCGACTCAAAAGGCTGACTTGTACGACTGGCTGTCCTGAGCAATAATTCTGCTGATTAAACCTTGACACTGCTTAGGAACAATCTGTAGTAAGTTACAACCGTTATAAATCGCATTGTCGAGGTCTAACAAATCCCATCACAACAATAACTAACTAAATATATGATTGAAATTAAACCAATAATTTTATATAAGTTGCAATACATTGAGGCGATAGGTTTAATGGTTGGGGCCCATTCATTTATCCTTTACTACCTGAAGCCAGTTTATCATAAATAACAAAACAAAATCCAATATAATTATCGTCGCTTCGTATGGTTCATTGTCTATGCTTCTAAATAATACTTATATTTACACATACTGTAAAAAAACACGATTCGCCATTTATTTTTGGCACGACAGTGTATTCTATCGTACTTACAGGAATGGCGACCATGATTGAAAGTTCAATTTCCAAATTTCGGGGTTACCAATCTATAAATAATTAAATGACTATGCTGTAATATTACAAATTACCTACCTAGGGCAGGAAGTAAAACCACTGCCCTTTATATATGAAATGTTCAATGTATATACAAAATTATTTCCAAAACGTAGTGTTAGTATACATTATACGAAACAAATCACTGCATTTTAATTGAACTGAACTTTATTTGAAACAATATAAAGCAATATATTCGTACTTGTCGCCTGCTGAAGTCTCAAATAAATTATTTTCGGCATTTACGGTATATACATTGGCCAGACTAACATCAGTCAGTTGTTTATAATGAACGCAAATATTTCCAACAAAGATGCTATTATCTTACTGTTATTTTTTATTTTGAAAACAGTCCACCGTTGTGGTCTCGAGGTAGCGTGTTGCCATGTCACGCAGTGGGCCCGGGTTCGATCCCCGATCAGGACAAGTTTCCTGGGTGATGATTATTTTCGGGGTTTTTCCTCACCTGTAAGACAAATGTCGGGAAACTTTAAGGCCCAAACGGTCCCCGAACATCATCTGGCCATCATTATCATCATTAATATATTCATTAAGTTTAGGATTAAGGCCTCACCTGGCGCATCATTACCATCATAACCACCTATCATATATCATCGGGGCGCGTAGCTACTCCTTATAGGCGCCCTAACCTCAGAAGTGAGTTACAATAACGTCATGCCAGGAGAGAATACCAGAATGTCGAAATGATAATATGGTGGCATTGAAAAAAAAATTTGAAAGCATCATCGTGCAAAAATTAATGTATAACACACGTTTGTGAAGTGTTTTATAGAATCTCGGAAATTAAAAACCCAGAGACAGCGAGGTTTTTAATCATTTCCTCGCTTCTGTAAAAAACCAACCTCACACTGTAATACACTATTACATAAGTTACAATACGTTCAAGCTATGGGTTTAATGATTGAAGCCCGTTCAGTTATCCTCTATTACCTGAAGCCAGTTTGGCCTAAACAACAAAATAATCCAATATAGTTATCGTCGCTTTGTATAATTCATTGTCTAAGCTTCGAAAGTTTTATATTTCAACGTACTGTAAAAAAACACGATTCACCATTTATTTTGAGAACTATCTTATTCATATTATTTAATAGACCAGCCTCATGGGCTAGTGGTCAGCGTTTCTGACTACTGTTCATGAGGTCCCGGGTTCGATTCCAGGTCAAACCATAGGAATTTTTCCTTAAAGGTAATTATTATTCCTGTGGTTGCCCATGGTGTGGAATTTAGGTTAAGAACTCTTTTGGTGCTTCATATCATCGGGGTAACGTAACTCCGACTTCTAGGCGACCCAACTTCAGAAGTGGGTTACAATTACGCCAATGCCAAGGTATAAAACCAGAAACTTCTTAAAAGACAACCCGGGCATTAGTCATAAAATATATATTATTTAATATTTTATTCATACAACGTGGGTCTATTTCATCACGGCATGAGGTGTAATGTTTCGGATAGATGACATGTCCTTCAGATATTGAGATACCTGAGAATATATATATATATATATATATAAGAAAAATAAATGCCTGGACGGGATTCGAACCCGGAACTCTGAGTCTGTACCTCAGCGTGTTATCCATTACAACCAGGCGAATCCAATTCAAACACCTATTTTTCTTATATATGTATTATATTCTCCATTATTACTAGATGTCGCGAGAACTCGATCTTCACTGCCTATAACAAGTAAGCAAATTAAAGAGAATATTTATTTTACTTTATAGCAGTGATGCTTTATCGATGTTATAATTAAATGTTTAACATTGAGCAATGCAAGCTTAATATGGTATGATAAGAAAAATAAATGCCTGGACGGGATTGGAACCCGTAACTCTGAGTCTGTACCTCAGTGTGTTATCCATTACACCACCATATATCAAATAGCAATGAGGTCTAGATGAAATTATAACATGGCTCAACCCTGAAACTGATGCTATTATGCATCATACGTACTCTCGATATCCCAATTTCACTCGAAAAATGTTATACTTTAAAAATGTATATATAAAACTGTTATTCTTCTGGTTATATGGGTGCGAAATATAGTATTTATTTAAAGGAGAAAAAGAGATTACAAGTATTTGAGAATAAAATGTTTAGAAATATTTTTGGACCAAAGGGAGATGAACAGACAGGTGAATGGCGAAGACTACATAATAGTGAGCTAGGCCTACATGATTCTCTGGAAACCAGATATAATAGGAACCGTTAAGTCTCTTACGCTAGAATGGGTATGTGGCAATGGGGACCAAAAGAGGAGGATGACAATTTCTAGTATGAAAACCAGAGGGGAAAGCGCCCAGTAGATTGACCAAGAATGAGATGGGAGAATAATATTAATAAATAGGACCTTCTTGGTGATAAAATTGTGTTAAACATTGTCAATAAAACCCAAGTCCAACAAACTAAAATGTTAAAAGAGTCAACGCATTTCCGTTTCGATAGCGACGCTACCATTATTAAGTCTAGTTATTGATAGCGTCACTATCGAAACGCGTTGGCTCTCTTAACATTTTTGTTTGTTGATTTGGGTTTTATTGACAATGTGTAATACAATATTAATTATGATTTGAGGGAGGTCAATTAAACAGGCAGTGATTGGTAAACATTAGCCGATGGGAATCTATGGATAGAATATCTCCGCGCGGTCACGAACCTCCGAGTTCGACAGTGACAGTAAGTTTGTTTAGATGTGAATATATTGAATAAGCAGTCGTGAACAACCTACAAGCGAATGGCTCTCCAGTTTAGGATTTTTGACATCGGACTAACAACCCCAACCTGTAAAAATATGCTTGCTCAGATGCTCAGAAACATTCAACAAGAGTTCGGAATAGGATGGCATTGGTATTAGTAAGACCTAGACAAAGATGGGAGGATAATATTCGGACGTTTCGGTACTGTGCATAAATAGAGAAATTTAACACCATCTTAATTTATTCGCTTTATTTTGTAAATAATGTAATCGATGGACATATACACTGGTGTCCAAAAGTTTAGGATAATTTGTAAAACGGAAAATCAAAATGCTTAAAGAGGAGCAAGGAGTAAAAATTATTTATCAAAACATTTCTCAGTACATTTAGTTTAGTTTACATACTAAATTATAATCTCTCTTCAACAATGAAAAAATTAATAGCAATTATAAATGAAAATTGCATTGTTGCAGTTAAGCCCTGTTCCATAAATCTTCATTTTTAAAGAGAGTTATGATATAATCAGATGTAGTGTAAGAACAGATTGCAGTAAAATGGCACAAAGACAACATCTGGACCCTCTGCTTCGGGGTAGAATTATTGGGCGGCTAGAAACAGGACAGACACAAACTGAGGTCTCCATAGCACTTAATGTGCCACAAAATGTTATATCTAGGTTATGGCGACGGTTCCAAGAGACCGGAGACGTTAGGCGAAGACCAGTGGGAGGTCGTCCAAGAGTTACAAATCCTCAGCAGGATCGATATCTTGCGTTAACTGCAAGAAGAAACCGAACAATGTCTGCCAGACAACTGAGTTCAGAACTTGCGGCCGCCTCAGGTATCAGAGTATCCAGACAAACTGTCTATAGAAGACTCAGAGCTGCTGGTCTGTATGCTAGACGGCCTGTAGTGTGCGTCCCACTCACCCTTGATAACAAGAGAGCACGTTTACGGTGGAGTCAGGAACATCGCGACTGGACTCTAAATCAGTGGAGCAGCGTGCTATTTACAGACGAGTCCAGATTCAGCTTGAACTGTGATTCGCATCGCGTGACTATCTGGAGGGAGCAAGGAACTCGTTACAACCCCATGAACATCATGGAAAGACATCCATTTGGTGGCGGTGGTCTCCTGGTATGGGGAGGTATAATGATGAATGCACGCACAGAGCTACACATCTTCGCAGGTGGCACTGTTAATGCTCAGCGGTATAGAGAAAGAGATCCTGGAACCTCATGTAAGACTTTTCAGGGGAGCTGTGGGTCCAGAATTCATATTCATGGATGACAATGCCCGACCTCACAGGTCACAACTGGTGGATGAGTTTCTTCAGGAGGAAGATATCCAGCGTATGGAGTGGCCAGCGAGGTCTCCGGATATGAATCCTATAGAGCATGCATGGGATGCCTTAGGGAGACAAATTGCATCTCGTCAGCCTCCTCCGAGGACACTTCAAGACCTTCACATTGCTCTTCATGAGGAGTGGAATTTGCTGAGCATCGAACTCCTGAACAACCTCATCACTAGCATGCCACGTCGATGTGAGTCTTGTGTAGCTGTCAGGGGTAATCACACCCCATACTAATCATTTGAACCATTGTTGTTCAACTTTTATGTTCGAATTCTGAAATGCAGTTTTCGTTTGTTGTGAAAATGACAAGTGAATGACGTATTCATGCCATTGTTTCTTTCGTGCCATGTTTCTAATTATCTGTGACATACCTTACCAAATTTTGTATTATTCTGACAAATGCTTTATAATAAGTCGGCAAATGAACTAATTATCCTTAACTTTTGGACACCAGTGTATATATATATATATATATATATATATATATATATATATATATATATATATAACTCACTGGCACTATCGAACCCGTAAGTTCATGGCCGCGCAGACATAAGCTCTCCATACATCCCTGTCCTGAGCTAATGCTTTCCAATCGTACCCTGTATAATCTACTTCCCTCAAATCATTGTTAATGTTATTCTCCCACCTCATTCTTGGTCTACCAACTGGGCATTTTCCCTCTGACTTTCCTACAAGAAGCTTCCATGCAAGTCTTTCATTCCCCATACGTGCAACATGTCTCGCCCATCGCAGCCTACGAGACTTAACTGTTCTTATTATTATATCTGGCTTCCTATAAAGACCATATATATATATATATATATATATATATATCAAACTACTTGCAAATTAATAATCTCGTAAAAATAAAGTTGAATATATATCATCATCATCATGAACAAATTCGTTTTAGGCCATGTGGCCTGTACGGTAAACCTAGCGAAGATGGTCTTGATCTTTCCACCGATGTTTTGGTCTTCCTTGGTCCCTATGTCCAGTTGGGGTATATTCGAATGCCAATTTTGGAAGTCTATTTCTTGCCATTCTCCTTGAATATATATCCATCCATAGTAATTCTGCCCGAAGGCAGGTCCTTCACTGCAACCATAGCATTTTCATGCTATGCTTGCAGCTTTACTAGGGAATTGTAGGTGTGGTAGCTTCCCGTTGCTTTCCACACCGGTGAAGGATGATGATGATAATGATGATGATGTTGATGATGGCCATATGATTTCGAGGACCGTTTGGGCCTTAAAGTTTTCCTGACATTTGTCTTACAGGTGAGGAAAAACCCCGATAAAAACCTCACCCAGAAAAACTGTCCCGATCGGGGATCGAACCCGGGCCCGCTGCGTGACAAGGCAGCATGCTACCTCGAGACCACAACGATGGATATATATATATATATATATATATATATATATATATATATATATATATCAAACTGCTTACAAATTAATAATCTCGTAAGAAGAAAGTTAAACTAGCAACTTACGAGTGTCTCCGCTAGATTGCACGCAACACATTGAGTAAAAAAAAACAGTTTCGAAATTTAATTTCTAAAGTCTATATTATCGTGTAAATTAGCCTTAAGACTCTTCTTTGAAGTGTCGCACTAAAGAGATTGGTAAATTCAACATTTGTACACCCATCTACCTTGATTAGTGTGTACTTTCCTCCTTCCGCTATGAGTAATCATCTTACTATTGATCTTCGGAGCGTGAGGATATTGACCATTATGTTTATATGACAAATATTTCCGTGTTTTTACACATAGATTATAGTACACACTTCTTTATACACATACAACATACTGGATACAATCAGATTAAAAACATTCGTTTTTATTTTCACAATTTTTTACTGCTTACTGAAAAGCAAAAATTTCTAAATCACACGCATTTAGTGAAAACATGGTGGAATTCCTGTGATGTGTGGAAAATACAATCCAAGAGCTTTACGAGTGGATTCAGTGTTGGAATCCTACTCTGGTGTACCATGCGAAGGGTGAAGTTAGCATGGTAATGCAGAAGATAAGCATGTGGATTGTACACCGAAGAATGGTTGGATTTAATTTAATCTAAGTCAGCATGGAAGAAGGACTTTCGATTCTGCTTAGAGACGTTTGAGTGTGATTGTTTGAATGGTACGTCGTTATCTTATTATGTTTTGTTTATTATTGGGCTTTGATTGATTGTTCCAAGATATAGTTCTGTTATTTAATATTACTTTATTTTTTTATAATAATCCACACTTATTTTGTATTAAAAACCAATATTTTATGCTACGCCCATTGTTGTTATTTAAAGAATAGCCATTGTTCTCTATCCCATAACGAAATTAGTTCAGTCCATGCAAATTATAATCAGTGTTATACTCATATGCATGTTCAAGTGGAAACAGAAAGATGAATGGTTAGCCGCCTTCTATGGGCCCGAGGCAGGCTGTTTTGTTGTAAATAACTTCGTTGAATGTTTGGAATCCTTTACTAAGTACAGCAGTATCATAACCCAGCGATCCCGGAAGGTAGCAGTGACGTCTACGTACAAAATTATTAAGCAGCGCATGGTTGGTAAAACCAAGTCGCTACAAAATAGTTATCAGAGCGTGGTAATACTCGCCACACATTTAGTGAAAACATGGTGGAATTCCTGTGATGTGTGGAAAATACAATCCAAGAGCTTTCTTCAAGTATATGTAAAGGAAAGTACATAAATGGGATTTCCCTCAGCGATCATGAAATACCCTAAAGAGCGAGGCACCAGCCGAATGAAAGTCCCTTTTGCTACTTGAAGGTAAGTTACATAAACTTTTTATTAGAGCCCGGAAATTACGCAAAATACCTTTTTTTGGCTGTATAGAAGAGTAAATAGATATGAACAAGTTTTCATACATTTGGGGACGATAGGCGAGTTTTAATTTTGCCTTTATTTATTTTTAATTTAAGGTTTAATTAATTTTTGTTTTTTTTTATCGTTATGGATATTTTCGGCTATTATTTGCATATGTGTACGACTGCAACAACCCTGAAGCGGACATCGTCACTCATGTGCTATATAATTGCACTAAGCACGGTGTCTTCAGAAGGGAACTCGAGTTTGCAGCCATAGAGGGAGGAATCCACTGGTCGCCGCCCCTGGAGTACTGGACAAGGAAGCATCCGTACAAAGCAATCACACGCTACATCGGTAGAGTTCTACGATTAAGAACTGAAGAAGATGACAGAAGAAGAATGATCCGTCATTAACATCCCCATCTTCACAATCACACACACAACATAGACACATACACACAAACAAGCATCAAACACAAATTACAAACTCACGCACTAACACAAACAAACACAACACAATTACTCTCATATCACGTATGATCAAAACAATTATCATTACTTTAAGTATTATGTATATTTATTTTATGTATCACTAAACACAAACTCACAAACACACACAACACGTTTTACTTATGTAACATCTATACTTCACATACCCGAAATCTGTATGTAAGTAAAGTAAAGTATTCCCACTACAGGCCTCAGGAGGCCCTTGGGGTAGTGGGAGGTTAAGGCTCCCACTTTTTCTGGACAATCGGCACTTGATGTCAGCCGGGTTGTCAGCCCTGCGTGACGGCCGCCTTTGCCCCAGAACAAGCGTCTGGTACTCATTTCCGTTAGAGGCTGATGTATTATGCGTATTTATTTAATAAAAATTATATAGCAGTTAGGGACATAGAGCAAACCCGGGGATAAGGGCATTATGCCCGAGGTAACCCGGGGGGTGGTGGTGGGGCTCTAAATTAAAAAATAGTATTTGCATATTAAAATTAATTAATATAAAGAATGTGAATCACGATATTTAAATATCCATTCAAGATGTTTTGAAGAGAACATTACTAGATTTCATAAGCTTAGATAAAATTAGGTAAGTAATAAGAGAAAAATTAAAAATCTTAAAAGTTTTGAAAAACAAAAAAAAATACACCTTCAATAGCTATACATGTTAAAATAATGCAGTCCTTATGGTTGTTCAAATTGGCTTTCAGATATCGCCCTAAATAGACTAAGTTGTTTGAAAAGAATATTATCTTGAAAAAGACAAAAACAAAAAAGAAACAAGCTCAATGGAACCTTATTCTAAAAAAATAACGATAACAATTTTTAGATCCCATTCATTTATATTTATTACAAGAATATTTATATTTAAAATGTTAACGAATGAAAAACAGCCTTCTCAAAAATTAATATTTATTTTACCCTCTTTAAATTGGCGAGAAAACAGTCAATTAGGAACAAGTTTTTAATTTTTTGATGAAAGTTAAAAATTAAATTGTACATGTTGGTAGGTGCCGTCGTCCTCAACTTTGATAAAATATTGTATATAAAATTAACTGGAGCGCTTTCGGAAGTTATCTTCCATCTTCTGCATGTTGAGTTTCCGCTACTTGTTGTTGTGTACGGTACTGTATACTCCAACTGTTTGTAGCAGCAAATGACTTGTTTTTTGACGATCTCGTATAATGGGTTTGACTGGGGTGCGTTCTCATTAAGAAGTGAGGTGTTGTTTCCTTTATAATTTCGAGGTCTTCAAATATATTTATCCTAGCTGGAATGTTTTCTCGGTGGATTATCATGAGAGTGTTTTCAATTATTGTATTCATTCGATGACCTGCGTTAATGAGATGTTTGAAGTTTTTAATTCTTATAAATAATCCCAGTACCTCCAAATTTGTTTGCAATGACTAATGATATTCAAAAAATTAACTTATGACTCAGTGCCAATCAACCAACTTTGGGATGCAATGGTTGATGTTGGTATCGATTTACCAACGATTTCACTTGTCCGACGGTTGTACCAGCAGTGTCAGGCTTCGGTTAAAGTGGGTAAGATGATATCCTCTCCATTCAGATCTACTAAAGGCCTGCGACAGGGCTGTAGTATGTCCTCATTTCTGTTCAAAATATACATCCAGCATATATTGGAGCAGTGGAATCGATATTTTGGAGACATGGGAGTACCAGTCCAAGGTGGCACAATACATTCCTTATTATTGCAGACGATCAAGTGTTGATAGCTCAGAGTCGTGAGGATGTGAAATACATGATGAGAAAACTTCTAAATGCTTTTGAAATAGGAGGATTAAGAGTAAATATGGAAAAAACTGAATATCTTGTAGTAGGAGGAAGTGGACGAGATATATCCCTATCCCAAGGAATTATTAGAGCTGTTAAAAAAAATTTAATATTTGGGATCACTTATTGGTGAATCAGGGAGTTGTAAAGCTGAAGTAGATAGCAGGTTAGTACAAGCACGAAGAGCCATAAAAATGTTGAATGGAGTACTGTGGAGTAGGACCATGTCAAACCACACGAAGAAGAGGATTTTGAAGTCTGTTGTGGAAAGCATAATGACTTATGGTGCTGAGGGATGGACTTTGGTAGAGGGACAAAAAACTAAGATCTTGGCAGCGGAGATGGATGGAATAAGACGCAGTGCCAGGATGTCCAGGTTGGAAAGAAGAAGAAATGAAGAAGTGAGGCAGATGATGGATATGGAGGAGACAGTGGTGGAAAGGATCGAAAGACGAGCTCTTCAGTGGTATGGCCATGTCAGGAGAATGGAGGATGATAGGTGGCCCAAAACTCTTTTTTGGAATGGTCACCTTCTGGTAAAAGGAAACTGGGCAGGCCAAGAACAACTTGGAGAGGAGATATCCATAGATTGATGAACGACCGAGGTCTGGAGGAGGATGAATGGCGTGATCGGCAAGAATGGCGAATGGGAATACAGGGTAACCGCTGAAAAGTGGAGAGACCCTCAAAAGTAAAAAAAAGTAAGTATTAATTAAAATTACTATTATTTTATATGTCCGTTTGGGCATGAACTAACGATAGTGCCAGTAAATTAATTTAATTGTTAGAGTTACCGTCGTTATAACTGGAGAAGTTAAACAAAATTTAAGACAGAGATAGAGTCAGAGAGAGCGAGAGAACCATGTGAACAGGATTAATTCCGGAACTTAACAACAATCACTTTATCAAAAACGTAAATTTAATTAAAGTTACAAGAAAAATAATAATAACTGATTGGGTAAAATGGGTAAAAATACAATAAAACTAATTCGATACAAGCAATAAACCAGAGTTTAATAATTGAGTTATATATACTTTAATTAATTTGTTACATATATTATAGTACCAATTTCTGAGTTGAAAGTAGATTTTATTACTGTATTATCATCATCAACATCCATGCAAGTACTAGGTCATGTGGCCTGTAACGGTCTCAAAGATGAATTTTCCATCCAGCGCTTTTTTTTTTGACGTCCCAGCGATCTTTTGCCTTGGGAACGGTAACGAAGCATGGCTTTTGGAATTCTATGAGATGACATTGTTGAAGAAAGGATTTCCAGTTGTTCTGGTAGTTTTTGTATAAGGTGGAGAATGTGCTCTACATCCAACTCTTCCATAATTTTCTCATTTCTTTATTGGTCCCACTTTGTACAGCCTGCTGTACGGCGCATAAATCGCATCTCATTTGCTGTTATTTGGCTTTCATCTCTTCTTCGTACTGTCCATGCTTCACTATTATATCTTAATATTGGTCTTGCGAAAACTTATAAAGCCGTAATCTTGTGTTCTTTTGTACTAAAGATGGTTTCGTTATACTGTTAATTATCCCCGTTGTTTTTGTTAAATTTGTAATTTTCTTTGATATATCAGTTTCATCTTCAAATGTTAAATTATAACCCAAATAATTAAATTAATGTACCCATTACCAAATTTCATCGTCCAAAACAATTTAGCTACATATAGAGTATTTACTATATTATAGATTACAATATCTGATCGTAAGAGGTGTAAAATTTAATTAATGTAAATGAGAGCATGTATATTATTTTATATTAGTACTGAAAAAAGTCTTAACGATATACATGTTTTAAAACGTTTAAAAAGTTTGTTTTCTAATGTCATTGTGGCACTTGCAGAACGTAACCAAATTTTGAGGTTGGAACGTCTGAAAGGTGATGATATGACGAGTGATAAATATTGTACCACTAGAGTCCTTAAACCCAAACTCAATCTAAATTCCAGACTAAGAACGACCATAAGAATAATTCCTTCTAAAGAAAAATTCCTGTGGCCTTAGAGAGAATCGAACCGGGATCTCATGAACCAGTCAGAAGCTCTGACCACAAAATTAATAATATTTATTAAATTTTATAAACAAAATTAAATATACAAATATTTCAATTAAAAAGCCATATCTTTATTTAGTACAATTTTAATATTTTTAATGTAAAGTTAAAGGTACGGTATAAGATACTTCTGTGAATACTCTGTCCCCAACTAATTAGGTCTACGTCATAATAAGAGAATGATTGAAACAAACGTATTTACGAAAATAGAAAAGAAAACAAAAAAATTATATTTCCCAGAAAAGTGTGTGTTTATGCGAAATGAATATTGACCAAACAGCATATTGTAGGCCTTTACTGCAGACATGAAATACATTACATTATATTCAGTAAAACTTGTTCAATCCGGAACATGAATAATGCGGAAATATGTCCAATGTGAACAAATTTATTGGTCCCGGGAAAATAATAGTAATTTATATGTAGTTATTTTGTATAAAACGGAATCTGTTCAACGCGGAAACAGAAGGACACAATTTATGAAAAAAGTTTATAAGGCGGAAAGACAGAGAGAAATAAATTAGTGTCCACTTCATTGAATTCCCGTTAGGCGAAATAACAAAAAAGGACAATTCCTGCCGCCGGGTGAAGTAGAGTTTCTACCTGTATCTGAAATTTTCTTTCGCCCTCACTGCACCCCGTTATGCGAAATATAGGTTCGTTTAACAAATATTTTACTTGTAACATGTCTTACAAATAACCAGTGCACTCTAAAATCTTAAATTAGTTTTAAGATCTGAAACCGATTGTGTACATAGCTTTCACATGTGGTCTTCTGAATTTCCGGAATAATTATGGCTAAATCGTATGTATCATTGTCATTAAACGAAAAAGTGAAAGTGATTGAAGATAAAGAAAAACAAACTCTCAGTACGCTAAATAATGACTAAATTTAAATGTGGAAAAACCAAGTTTATGAGATTTTAAAACACAAAGAAAAAATAATTAATGAATGGATGCAAGGAAATGATCAAATGAAGAGGAAAGCAAAAAAAAAAATGTGTGAGTGTTTTATAAGTACACGATCAAAAAATCTCCAAATTTCTTGACAGATACTCCGAAGTCAAGCTCTAGCTGTTGTTATATCCCTAGGGAATAATGGTTTCAAGACATCTGCAGATTATCTGGACAGTTTAAAAAAACGACACAGTGTAGTGTAGAATGAAATTTGCGGGGAATCAAAGGATCTGGATGAAAGTATAGTTAATGAGTGGAAACCACAACTGCGTACTTTAATTTCAGGATACGCGACTAAAAGATACTTTTAACGCTGACAAAACTTTTTTTTTTTTGCGCGTTACCGTCGAAGTCGCTCGTACATACTATACTTCACTTTTCAACGACAGCGGAACTAAAACTAATCCAAGGTACGTATAAAGACATATACGGTACTCTATAATCTAAAGTTGGTTAATCGTTTTTTATAATACGGAATTTTGTCTAATGCGGAAAAAATTGGTCCCATGCGATTCCGCTTTGAACATGTTTTACTGTGTGAACAGTTGTATTACTCTAAGATGATTTTTTAATATTCAAATGAACCCTATATATATATCTTAGCTTAAACTATTCATTTGTAGGTACTTTAATGTTATTCACTCCATTCGGACTATACAGGGACACGACTGTTGGGAGTGTTTTAACTCCGGTTTACTTAACATAATTCTTTGAACACACAAGAACATGCACTGTAGAGCTTTCTCGGATGAGTGGTCACCTTCAAAACTATCTTCGAGAAAACATGAACATTTAGAAAGTCATGCCCAATCATAATAAATAATATGTACATGATATAAATGGTAATGAAGGTCAGAAGGTGCTCGGGAAAAATCTAGACCTTAATGTTTTATCATATTTATTTTGGAGGTGAAGAAAAAGCAGGATAAAACGTCACCCACGAAACTTGTCTGATCGGGGATCGAACCCCAGGCCACCTCATCTGAGTCAATGACTTTATCCCTAGTTACAGAAGTTAACTTAAAATGAAACCAAATAAACTAATTTAAGAATATAAACGAATAAGAAATTACGAATAGACTTAGGTATATAGAATATATACATGTTAGTGCATATTGCACACTAAACCTATGTGCTTATACTTAGATAATTATTGAACTGAATAGGTTATATACTTTATCATGTATTGTATCTTCCAATAATATACGTTATTTCTATAACGGTTACAGTAAATAATTTATTCAGTTACTGGAATGATTTTAAATAAGAATAAATGTTATACAAAAATAAATTTTGAACACAGTATTGACAGACAAATGAGTAAGTGTAGTTACAAAAATAATACATAGGCTATAGAACACATATAATACAAATTTTTACTTAAAGAGGGAGGTAAAAAAAAAAATATATATATATATATATATATATATATATGCTTAAATATAGGAGCCAGTTTCAAGATACAATATTATAAATTCTGGCACATTAAAAATACATAGATTAAAACAAAGGAGAATAAAATAAACAAAACGATAGAGAATATACCAATACCAAACTGAAGGAGGTAATTAAATACATTAGGAAATAAAAAAATAAACAAACAAAAGGAGAAAGTTTTAATACATAAAACGCACTCGGACACAAAGAATTAATGAAAAGGAGAATGATATAAACAAAACATTGTATAATTGATTAATACCAAACTGAAGAAAGTAATATTAAATACGATCCATCCATCCATAGTAATTCTGCCCGAGGGCAGGTCTTTCACTGCAATCATAGCATTTTCATGCTATGTTTTGCAGCTTTACTAGGGAATTATAGGTTGGTAGCTTCCCGTTGCTTTCTACACCGGTGAAGAATGGTAATGATGATGGCCGGATGATTTTCGGGGACCGTTCGGCCCTAAGCTTCCTGACATTTGTCTTGCAGGTGAAGAAAAACCCCGGAAAAAACCTCACTCAAAAGCCTGTCCCGACCGGGAATCGAACCCGGGCCCGCTGCGTGACAAGGCAGCACGCTACCTCGAGACCACAGCGGTGAGCATTAAATACGATAGATAATATATAAATGGAAATGGATAGCTAATGACAAATGAGGGAGATTTTGAAGGAGTGACTGAATTCAAATACCTGAACAATAATCACAAAAACTCTTAGATAGAATAAAAGAATCTAGAAAAAAATGGAAAGAACATGTTCAAAGAATGGAAGATGATCGCATTCCCAAAATTATACTTAAATACAAACCAAAAGGACGCAGGAATGTTGGTAGACCGAAAAAGAGATGGATCCAACTTTTGAATGAGAATCTATGAGACCGGAACAAGCCACATGGGCTTAATCCGTGATTGTTGAAGATGATGATGATGATGATGATGATAATCACAAATATGAATAAGATGCACAAAGAAAGTATACATAAGCTCAATTCTGGAAATGCGTGCTATTGTACATTACAGGGACTCTTGTCCCAACTCCTTTCAAATAATGTTAAACTGAAAATATATAGAACTGTCATTCCCCAGTTATATTATATGGATGCGAAACATGGACTCTTACTTTAAGGGAGGAAAGGAGATTACGAGTATTTGAGAATAAAGTCCTTAAGAAAAGTTTTGGACCAAAGAGAGATGAACAAACAGGTGAATGGAGAAGACTACATAACAGTGAACTAACTGTATGGTCTTTATAGGAAAACAGATATAATAAGAACAGTTAAGTCTTGTAGACTGCGATGGGCAGGACATGTGGCACGAATGGGGAATGAAAGACTTATATGGAAGCTTCTTGTAGGAAAACCAGAGGGAAAACGCCCAGTTGGTAGACCAAGAATGAGGTGGGAGAATAACATTAACCATGATTTGAGGGAAGTAGATTATACAGGGAATGATTGGAAAACATCTGGATAGGGATGTGAGGAGAGCTTATGTCCGCGCGGCCATGTACCTACGGGTTCGATAGTGCCAGTGAGTTAATTAGTTGGTCAGTTAATTAGTTAGGTAATATATAAAGCAAAACAAATTTTAGATGAAAGTTTAAAAAAAAGAGTACTCTGAACACACAAAGAACGAATGCAAAGGAGAATGATATAAAACAAAACAATACAACTGAATAATAATTATGTACGCAACAAGGGAAGTAAGTAGTGCATTACAAGTCGGAGGACGTGTTTGAGCCCAACCTTTAGTGAGGACTAGCAAATAAGTTGGAGACTAGTAATGTACTTACTTCCTGAATTGCGTATAAAATTTATGTTCACTCCTGTACTAATAATTATGTTTAATTTTTATATTTCGTGTGAATTTATATCTTGGTTTGAAGAGTTTAATTTTTTGATAGCAAGGGAATGTTGATAAAACAACTGCAATTGTTTATTGTTGTCTGAATTAGTGGCAGACATTTTAAATAACAGTTTCAGACTGCATATTAATTACAGATATGATTAATTCTGATGTAGAGGAAGCGGCGAATGCTGCGGTTCATTTTCTATTACCCACAAAGTGAGAATACGTGTGATACAATATAATTGTATTACTCAATAATATTTTAAGTAGGTAACAATTTATATGATTAATTAAGTAAATTTCCTTTTCTTCTTTACGTTGAGCCACTACATGCCGTTGTCAATGGATGTCAAGGCCTCTCTGGTAAATGCATCTTACTTCCCTAAAAACAGAACGATAAAAATACCAATATTACTAATGGAATGAACAAAATAATTAAACACATTAGAGAATAATAATATAAACCAAAATAGGTTTCTACTTATTATTTGAAAAGATTTAAATAATTAATTGAATTGCTTTCTTAGCACTGGATTGGATCTGATCAATTCACTATATAATTTGGGTACTAGATATATATTATGTTTATATCCAGCAGTTGTGGAGAATTTAGGTACATGCAGAAAATAAAATATTTTGTCCGATGCTGTAAAAACTTTGATTACTCCTTTTAAATTCGTTTTTATTTTTATGTCAATAAGTAAGCAAATTATGCTTAAAATTTTGTTCAACATTTGGCAAGCAGAATTTAAGGTAAATAAAACAGCATATTTATTTTAAAATAAAATTGTAGTCACTAAAACCTGACGTATAAATAATTTAACTTAAAAAAAACACCAGTAAATAGTTATTTCTACTAAATCTGCTTTCGGTAAAATGCATCTGATTCTAGAAACTTCTATATGGAATTGTAAACATGTTGTCTAGAGTTCATGTATATGGTGCTAAATTTGATATTAAAATAACTCAGTAAACATCTGGACATAAGATACCTGTGAAGATGACTCAATGTGATCTTTAAATTAGAGCAACAATTAGCACTCAGTTGCATCAGCGCGGTAAACAAGATCCATATGGTATAAATACGAAGAAGCCTCTCCACCTGCAATCAGTTTTCACGAGACCGTACAAGACACATTACAATGAACGCACAAGCAGTAAGTATACATCACTTTCGTAAAGATGATAAAGCATTTTAACCTAGTAATTCCCAAACTGTGCTACGAGGATCCCGAGGGATCCGTCAACTGTTATCACGATTCCGCGGGGTGTAATGTATTTTTATTGAACAATGTATTTAACTTATAGTTTTATTCGAAATAGCTACCCAATTTTTTTACTATAGGCCAGGGATTTTTAAACTGAGCCGCTCTTCCCTGGGGAGGCGCCAAAGTTTATAAAGGGAGGTGCGAGAACTTTAAAAAAGTCTTAAAATGTAATAGAATGCAGACTAACTAGAGCTGTATGATAAATGAACATATAATGCAACACATATACTTAAAATTATTATTTCTTAAGGTTAGACTCTACTTTAGAATAATGGTTACCTACACTTTTAGGCAACAATAATTCTAGCTTGGGATGCATTTCTTCACATAAAAATATTTAAAAAATTCAATACTAATTTAAGCTCACAATGCACTTTTGTTTAAAATTTCCAAATATTCTTTCGATAAAATATTTACACAGCTTCATTGTCATGAAAATAATACACTATAAAATATTTTAGGTAGAAGCATACTTAATAGTTATTTCACTTGGTAAACATTTGGGAAGTGTTGCATCTATAACCTGAATCATACTGTAAATTGTTTTTAATACTTATTTTATAGGATCTTATAGGAGACTATTTAACTCATGCCCCAAATGGGAGTCAATGACCAATCACATTTCAATGATTTTTTATTTACAACCAATCACAGTCGTGTTTCACCTAGAATTTACCAACTAAAGTTATCATAATAAAGAAAACCACCTCCCTTTTAACATTCTGAATAGGTCATAGCATTATTTTGCAGTGACTGACTCTGTAAGAAATACGGATACCAGATCGTATATATAGTGAATCAATGTCAACACATAGCGCATGCGGGAGTTAATATAAAAACCTTTGTAGCAATTGATTATACCACCAAAAAAAGAAACCAATGTTTGCACTTTCTTAAATGTATTTTTTTCCCAGGTAATAACATTCCAAAAAAGAATATAATTGTCATATGTACATCATAGGACATCAGAAATGAATTAATATACAGTTTGATGTGTTTCATTTTTTCTCCACCAGAGTGCATTCTTACAATATTGCGTTCCTTTGGCAATAAATAATATGATCCGGTTACAGTGATGAACAAAAGAAGCAAATGAAGCGTACCAATCGTTTCTCATTTGTTTTCAAACATCGCCGTTTACATTAAATATATAAATATTTTAAAATAACTATATTTAAATAATGATTTGTGAGTAAACAGCTTAATTTTATTCGTTAAATAGTCCTAACAAATGCCACTCTTGACTTCCAAATTCTCTAGATAAATTCACTTCGTGAGTCGTGAATGTATCGATAATTTGGAAATCACTCGTGACATTACTTATGATAATTAAATCTGCATTAATAGAATTAACTAAGAATCTAGCCTTTTTATTTCATCTCCGCTTGTAGGTCCTTTTACGTGTCCCATGCCATCTGACTTTACAGGGACCTTTCGATAGAGGATATTTAAATATGGATCACACATACTTTTTTGATCGTACCGTATGAGTGATCAGCTCAATCTCACGCTACCTCCGAGACAAAGCCTTTAACCCTTAAATTAGCGAAATACTTATTTTTCGTGTGTTATTTAAGTGTGGCGGACCGCAGTGAAAACGAAATGGTGCGCAACTGTTATTATTAGGTATACAGTATTGTGAAATTGTAAAAAAAAAAATTAAGTAATCTCTTCTCATTAGTTTTCATCTGTTTTTATCAAAATTATTAAATGAATGAAACCAATTGATGTATCTTATATAATACATTTTTAATTTAAGGGTTAAGAGAAGATAAACCATTCGCTCACACAGTAAAATTAAACAAACGAATATTAGGCCATATGGACGAATGTGAGAGCCAGATGGTGTTCGTCGACTATTCTGGGCTTCATTTTTTTTTCTGACATTGGTCTTATATGCGAGGAACTACTTCGAAAAAAACCTCGCTCAGGAAACTTATCTCGACCTGGCCCGCTATGCAAGAGGCAACTACGTTACACTAAATCACAGCAATGGATAAAACTTTGTTTTGTATTTTTTTAATAATAAATGGTTAAATATATACAATTTTGACTCAACTAAGTGCTAATGATATATCACGATTGGGTCTAACTTAAAATGAGATACATGTAATATTTAAATAGAAAACCAAAAGTTATAAATAATCTTCTTCTTCCCCGATTGGAATGTATATTTAAATCCCGTCCTGCAACACGTTTGTTAACTGGCTAGTGAATCTGCGGAGTTGTGTGTGTCCACGTGGATTGTAATTTTGGATTTTAAAAAGTAAACGGTGGGCTGGCATCCGTAAAACACGTCTCCATTATTATTATTAGTATTATGAATGTAATCTGTCATTTCTTCTATCTTTCATTGATTCCTAAGGTCTTTATTTCGAATTATAATTAATCGTATCTAATATTTGTTCCCAAAATATCTCTGAATTAAGTATGGAATTAATATTCAAAATACAATGGATTCATTTTACTGTCTTACTCTAAGAGTCAAGAAAAGATTACTTTGAAAAAAAAAATATAGGAAAATTGTTGGACCAAAGAGAGACGAACAAACAGGTGAATAGAGGAAATTGAAAATTAATCCATGATTTTTATAGAAAACTTCTAGACTACAATGGCAGGACATGTGACGTAAATAGGGAATGAAAGAGTCCAATAAGTAAGCCAAGAATGAGATAGGTTAATAACATTAACCGGGGCACATCATAGCGTAATCGGTTGAGGTAATATGCTACAAGCCGGGAGGTCGAGGATTCCGATCCCGATGAAATCAGAATTTTTAAATTGATCCAAACATCTGGCGTCAACATGGTCCTCGGGTCAACTAAACCCCTAACAGAAATGAGCATCAAACACTTTTTTCTGGGGAAAGGCGGCCGTCAAGCAGGGCTGACATGCCGGCTGGCATCAAATGTCGATTGTCTAAAAAAAAAAGTGGGAGCCCTAACCTTCCAGTGATCCAAGTACCTCCTAAGGCCTATAGTGGGATCACTTTACCTTTTAATAGCATTAAACTTGATTTGTGGAAGTAAATTATACAGGGAATGATTGTAAAATATTAGCTCAGGGTAGGGATGTATGAAGAACTTACGTCCGCGCGGCAATGAATCTCCGGGTTCGATAGTGCCAGTGAGTTAGTTATGATATTAAATTAATTTTCGAAATTGTTATAAAGTTTTAATGAATCATTCATTTAATGCAATTTAAAATATCAGTATTTTAAAATAGTTCATAGAGTCGTCTGTTAGTATTATAAATTGATGTGAGCGTTCCACAATAGAAATTTTAGAAATCTGAAGAAGTAGCATGTTGAGAATTACAAAATCAAACTCGAAAATGGATATTCATTACAGATAATAATGATTTCTACCACAGTAGAAAGTGAATGAATTGCTTGCAAATGGGATGATAATTATTCAGTATTAACGAGTAAACATCTTTTATACTTACACCTGGGGAAAAATTGACATCACTTCAACGTCACAGTAGTACAATAACGGTGTAATATATCTAATTATTTCTGTCATCTTAAAAAATAGTCTTTACAAAAGACAGTCTCCTTTTAATATTAACACAAACACACTTACAAAACCATGTATGTGTTTCCTCTATTTAATGTTGAATTCTTCTATTTCTCAATGATGGCAGAATTGTTTAGTAATAGAAAAATTAGTACCACTTAAGAAACATAAGTATAACAAAATACAAGAAGACAAATTAAACTACTAGTCTTTATTTATATTCGCTCATCCTTAATAGCGACGATGATAATATTATTTAAGAAAATTTGTACAATATAGTAGTTTTCCTTCAATCCAAGATACCGGTAAATTTACTCCTCCACAAATTTCTATTTGGAGTATCTTCTTCACTCAAATGTGTCCTGTTCATACAACTTTCCTACACATAAATGAACAATGCTGATAAACCCAACGGAATAATAATAATAATAATAATAATAATAATAATAATAATAATAATAATAATAATAATAATAATAATAATAGCAATGGTCCCACGCCGTAGCTGAGCGGTTTAAGGCATGATGCCTTGATAAAATACTCATTATTAGTCTCAACTGTCTTAGGGTAGAAAGAACAATAATCTTCTTTAAATAAATATAAATATCCTCAACTCGTGTCTAACTCAGAGTCGGGTCGAGGGATGAAATGAGATGAACCCCTATTTATATATAAAGGTCTGTGAATGACAAGGGTGCCGGCCGACCACACCTGATGAACCATCACAGGGGTAGATGAATGAAATGAAACAAAATGGATGAGTATGGAAAAATGGTGGAATGAAATTGTGGCAGGGGAAAACGGGAGGAACCCCGAGAAATTCCTGCCCAAGCTCCGTTTCGTCCACCACGAAACCCACATGGAGTGACCGAGAGTCGATCTCGGGACCCCAGCGGTGATAGGCGAGTGTCTAACCGTTTGCGCCACGGAGTTACCCTTCTTTAAATCACATTCAAAATTAACTCAAAGTCCAGCTATAAACATTGTCAACTTAGAAATAATTAAAAGAAAAGTGTTTAATCAATCCCCAAAAGATGAGCTAAATCGAATTAATGAATATGCCCCCGCTAGGGTGCAGAGCAATGGGCCCTGCGCTGGTTCGAGTTCCTGTGGGGGAAGAAATTTTTCTCATGGAATTTCGGCCAGTATGGGACCGGTCCTCAACCAGGATCGTGAGAAATTTGGGTAGCTACAATAAGTAGGAGCTCGAGTTGAAAAAACTAGCTATAAGAGCTGGGGGAACCAACATGCTGATTACATGTCACCCTGATACGTGATCATCCACCTCTGTTATTAACACATGTGGATGTGAGGCCAATAAACGGTTGGTATGCCATGAACCGTATAGGCCTGTCGCGTCATATAATAGATAGATTTATTTTACCCAAGGCCCTTGTCTACTACTTAACCAAATTAGATAAAATTTACAAAAACTCTAAAAGTAAATTACGATAAAAATAAATGATTACAGAGTATGCGTAAAATATAATAAATATATTATATTAAACAATATGTATTGATATACCAAATTTTACGAATAAACCATAAAATTATGAGACTATTAGCAATATTCATAATTATATATTAGCATCTTGATGGAAAAATATTTGACGTCAACAAACTTCAAGCGATTTAATCAATCAACATTTAATTTATAATGTCTACATACACACAGTTATGGTAACAATTTCATCATTTATTTCCAACATAAAATTATTTCAAAATCAAATAAACCAAAATTTAATTTGATACGATCTATAGTCTACTCAGGATTAGATTTGGTCTCTGAAGAACAATCTTCACACCATTACTTGATTTTCTAGTTACATTTAATCATTTTTTAACTGTTAAGTTAAATTATGGTTGAAAACATAAACTTTTTTACGGTATCGTTAAATAAGATGACTTAAGTTTCATTATGTAGTTTATATCGATAACACTAGCTTTACAACTATATGGATACGAAACATGGCATCTTACTCTAAGAAAGGATATAACTGTACGACTATTTGAGAATAAAGAGAATAATAAAATGTTTGGACAAAGAGAGGCAAACAGACAAGTAATTGAAAAAAAAACTACATAACATGGATCTACATGATCTTCATGACATAAGAACAGTTAAGTCTCGTAAACTGCATTAGGACAGAACATATAGGATAAATAGGGAACGAAAGAGGGGTATAGAAATGTATTGCAGGAAAACCAGAGGGTAAGTGTCCACTATAGCTTTCGGCACGAACCAAGGCGGGTTAGATGCACCATGGAAGTACCGGTACAAATTCCGCCTCGTTTAACGTACAATAGTTGCAGGTAGATGAAGAATGAGGTGGGAGAATATATTAATCATGATTTGAGGGGGATAAATTATACATAGAACGAATGGAAAACATGTTAGAGATTTATGGAGAACTTGTGTTCGCGCGGCCGTGAACATCTGGGTTCGATAGGCAGTGAATTAGTACGGTAACATTAGTTTTACCTTGTCCCACTATTGGTAAATATTTCACAGATTGTCACTGTCTTTTAAAATTAACAACAATTTATTTTTTATATTAGGCCTGCAGTATATTATACAATGTTTTATACTTTGCCAAATAGTAGGCCTACTATTAAAATGGTATAGTTGTTAGCTAAAAATTATGCTATATTTAAAATCTAAGGACTGCATTCTAATTAGTTTTCAATTTCACTCGTTTTAAATGAATAGGCTAAGTCATCATCATCATCATCTGCATTCATGGATTAGGTCTGTTGACCCGTTCCGACTTCAGCCCATCTCTTTCTAGGTCTGCCCACATCTCGGGTGCCTTTAGGTTTGTATTTTGTTATTTGTTTTGGATATCTATCTTCATTCATTCTGTCTATGTGTTGCTTCCATTTTTGTCTATATGTATCCATTTTATCAGTTATTGCAAATATTTCAAGTTCCTGTCTTATTTCTGTGTTCTTGATTCTGTCTTCCTTAGTGCACCCTTTAACAGATTTCAAAAATTTCATTTCTGCCGCCGTTATCCTACTTAGATCTTGTTTTTTATGTATCCAGGCTTCTGAACCATAGAGCAGTACCGGTACTGCCAACGTTTTGTAAAATTTAAATTGGGTCTCTCTTGTTGTTTTGTTATTTAGTGATCGTTTTATCGCACCACATATTCCCTGAAATGTTGCTATTTTATTAGTTATATCATTATCATAATTAAATTAAATGTCACATCCTAGATAATTGAGATGGTTCACCTGTTCTATGATTTTGTTTCCTATAACTATTTTGGATCTGACTTGATTTTTCCCTTGGAATGCCACCACCTTAGTTTTTTCTATGGATATTTTGAGATTATATTGTTCACATATATTATGTAGTTTAAAAATATTCCTTTGAAGTTCGTCTTCCGTATTTGCTATTATTACCTGGTCATCAGCGTATAATAATGTTTTCAAGTGGTGTGTTTTATCTAGTTTTATTCCTTTGTTTCTTCGTTCCATTTTTTTTTATATCATTGATGTATAGGTTAAACAAAACTGGAGAGATACTGCATCCTTGTTTAACTCCTTGATTAGCGTGAATTTTATTTTTACTTACTTCATTTCTAGTTTTTATTACAAAATTTGTATTCCAGTACAAACTGTTTATAGCTGCTATTAAGTTTTCGGAATTAAATAGGCTAAGTAATTAATATATCACTGAGCTGTACAATCATATTAAAAGAGGGATTTCTTATTGTTCACAGATTGTCATTTTCTTCCTCATGATTGCATTCACTAATGGCATCCCTGCCAGAGTTGATATCGAAGACGGGCCTAACATAGGACTACATGGTCTTGAAGATACCAAACAAGATGGCGATAAAGTTATTAACCAGGACGACACTGAAAGCGATAAAACATATGTCAAAGAGAAGCCTGCCATTCAAGAAAATGAAGCTAATAAAGACGATGGAAATGGAGTCAAGAAACAACATGGCATCGAGAACCCTAATCAATTTTACAATGTCGAATACAGACCAAACCTTGCTAGAGAGTCAGAGAAACAGTTGTTTTTAATCGACTTCTTGATGAAGCCAGTACAAATAGAATTCAGAAGAGAAAGAGAAGCTAAGGATCCAAGCGAAGACGATCTTGCACATGAAGAAGATGAAATAATGGAAGGCGCTGAAACATTAATATTCAGACCCGTCTACAGTTACAGAAGGGACAGTGCTTCCAGAAGACGATATTAAATACTACATTTGTTATATTTTTGTAAATTATTTAATTTTTTACACAGATATATTATTTGCCAAAGAAGACAATATACTTGTAAATATGTTTTTTTTTACCCTGTTAAGCTGTATATATACTTTTTTTTTCACTGTGAAATATTGTTTGAATGTTTGTATGTCTACCATGTACTGTATATAATGAAAATGTGTTCAAATCAGAAAATAAATTGTTTTAAATAATTTGTATTGTTTACATCCTTAACTCATATTTCATCCTAATTTGAAAACCTTGTAACTCCACATTATAGGGATAATTACTTATTTGTTTTACCTGATGGAGGTAAGACCGTAAGGTCTTCTCTTCCACTTCACCAGAAAAGAATCAGTTGACAGAGTAAATATATTTTTAAATAACGGACCACAGTTCGGAAATATATATTTCAAAATCCACGAGATCTTAAAATTTTAGCATAATGAAAGATTTTACATAAAATTATTTAACATCCACAAACAAGAATTCAAATAAATTCTGAAAATGACAACCATCAACCTCGATCTTTCTTGAGACAGCAAAAATAAGTAAATAAAGTTCATTTTCGTTAAAAAATAATGGATGATAATGGGTGATGAAATTAATGAAAGAGGGGCATGGTTCTCTAAAAATAATGTACGATCATAAGTGATGAAAATAATTAAAGAGGGGTATGGAAACTTCGTGTAGGAAAATCAGAGGGAAAGCAGCGAATAGGTGGGCCAAGAATGAGATGGGAGCATAATGTTAATCATGAATACAGAGAACGATTAGAATACTTTAGCTCAGGATAGGAATGTATGGAGAGCATATTATGTCCGTGAGGTCATGAACCACCGGGTTCGATAGTTCCTGAGAGTTAGTTTAATTAAAGTGATTAACGTAAACTCAGCCATGTGAGGCAAATGAGAGTATATACTCGTATTTGATATCTTCTTCTTCCTTCCAAGTATTAGGCCAAGGCCTGTTACGATCCTATAGAAAAGTTTCCCTCCAGCGTTTCATAGGACGACCCAGTGATCTTCGTCCTCTTGGTATATAATTATAAACAGCTTTGGGGATCCGATTTGAACTCAATATATTTGATATAAGTAACAAAAACGGTTAAAAAACTGAAATTAAGGTAGAGGAACTGAATCACACCAATCATGTTAGATTTAAAAAAGCTCTTAGCGCGACAGGACAAAAAGGCCCTTAGCCAACCAGCCGGCTGCTGGCCTCACATCCACATGTGTCAATCACAGAGGCAGATAATCATCTAGCCAGTGTAGGGGTGGCATGTTGTCAGCATTTCAAATCCCCCAACCGTTATAGTTTGTTTCCTCAACCTGGAGTCGCTACTTATTGTAGCTACCCAAATGCCTCATGATGCGGATGGGCACCGGTCCCATACTGACCGAAATACCATTAGAAAATTTCTTCCCGCATGGAGACTCGAACTAGTTCACGTCCTGTAGCTCTACGCTAAGGCTTCTTACCTTAACCATTCGACTATGGCACGGGACAACTATGTAATTTGCTAGTCTTGACTGCAAGCACTCCAGGTGATCCTGGCTCTTCAGAGCTGTCGTACCACAGAATTTTTTTAATGGAAAAACCTCTTGATTTTAAAAACAAAAAAGTGTCAACATTATATTATTTTTAGTCTGAACATCTTACCTCAATATTAATATTAATTAATATTGAGGTAAGATGTTCAGACTAAAAATAATATAATTAAAATAACCTCAAAATATCATCATCATCATCATCATCTGCATTCATGGATTAGGTCTGTTGACCCGTTCCGACTTCAGCCCATCTCTTTCTAGGTCTGCCCACATCTCGGGTGCCTTTAGGTTTGTATTTACCTCAAAATATAACTTCCTAAAATTAAATATTAAGTGTCAACATTGTTATTTTATTAAAAGTCTTATTATTATTATCATTATTTGAAACAGTAATTTAAAATTTTAAAAAGTATCCTAGCAACAAAGGCAATCTCTATTCAAGAGTTATTTCCTACATGTACTGATGTGGTAAATATAAATAAACTTACATTTACGATATCTAAAAAAATGAGAGATAAACTCAATTTAAAAATAAATATTTTATTTATTTAACCCAACAATAGTAATTTTGCATATGTCGTATGTGAATATACTTTTCATTATTTACTGTATACAAATGTAAAAAAATAATAATTTTGGTAATTTTAGCTATTAGACAAATTATTGTGTCCACCGCTGTGGTCTCGGGGTAGCGTGCTGCCTTGTCACGCAGCGGGCCCGGGTTCGATCCCCGGTCGGGACAGTTTTTCTGGGTGAGGTTTTTATCGGGGTTTTCCCTCACCTGTAAGACAAATGTCAGGAAAACTTTAAGGCCCAAACGGTCCCCGAAATCATATGGCCATCGCAATCATCATCATTAGAGCGAGGATTTTTATGAAATTTCATGTTTTAAACTATTGGTCAGAGAGCGCTGAGACAAAGTATCTTTACATTTTATGATATGTAGAATCAAATAAGACCTTCATATTTTTTTCATATTTCACAATATTTTGGCGAAATGTTCATATTTCTGTAAAAATTTAATATTCCTTCATATTTTTCAACTTTCAATTTTTTTAAATGAAATTTCTACTAATTCATTAAAAACATTTTTGGAGTGACTGCAGTTTTGAAATTTTTTGACAATGTAATATGGTAGACAGCGAAAATTCCTAAGTATCCCATCTGGAACAAGATAAATAAAGAAAATAATTGAAAAAAGGAGAGATGGAATGACCAAGTGGAGGCTTTTGTCCGAAACTACAGAAAAAGAACAGGGATTTCCTAATCTGTGACAAGAACATGAATAAGTAGAATAACAATGTTAGACTAATAACTACCCACTCTTTTTTATCAGGTAGAAACCTATTCCTTTTTACTACCTAAGGACAGTTCTTATTTTATGAATGGATTACAGTATTTAAATGTAGGTGAGACTGCTGCTGGTAAACTTGAAACTGTGCTGTGAAATAAGGTCTTGCTCCACAGTTTATGAAATTTGTAAAGTTCTTGTAGGTGAAGCCAGTATTATCTCACTTACATCATATATGTAGTGCAGTACATGATTGCTCCCATAACATCATATAATGTGGAGCATACTTTTTGATCGTACAAAATAATTCTGACAGGCGTTAAAAATATATATAAAAAGCTCCTAACTGTGTATTATGAACAGAATTGTTAATTTGATTATTCAAAGCACATGCATGTATACTGTGTTCAGGCAAATTTCATGGAAAAACTAATGTTAAAATAATTCTAACATTTCACTATGTTCATACGTGTAATGTATAGGATTAAAAATAATTGTAATTGCAAAGAGAGTTTTGAAATACTCCCTAGAATTATTTGTGGATTAATTCATTTTAACATATTTTTTCTCCAAATATGACATATAGTACTTGGTCTACTGCGATGGACAGGGCATGTAGCACGAATGGGGAAATGAAAGACGTGCATGGAAGCTTCTTGAAGGAAAACCAGAGTGAAAACACCCAGTTGGTAGACCAAGAATGAAGTGGGAGAATAACATTAACCATGATTTGAGGGAAAGATTATAGAGGGGATGATTGGAAAACATTGGCTCAGGATAGGGATGTATGGAGAGCTTATGTCCGTGCGTTCATGAACCTACGGGTTCGATTGTGCCAGTGAGTTAGTTAGTTAGTTAGGACTTGGTCTACGTGTGTTCTGATTCATCCAATTTAATGTTATTGTGGCATTTATATGTACTGGAATTCATTATCTTTATGCAAGGTAAATAGAAGTCATCCAAACTGTACCCTACTCTAAATTTTGTCAGTGGTATATCCGATGGAAGCAAGTTACAATGGTTACTATGTTTTGTTTTTTTTTTATTTATGTTTGGATTTCGTAATTAAATATCATTAGATAAATTAATTGATCACGTTTTATATAAACTCAGTATTCATTTATTGAAATCAAGTGTCAAACTACAGGCTTGGGGTAGATGGATGTTGAGACTTCCACATTTCTAGACAATCTCCAAGGGATGTCCACTGGGTTCTCAGACCTGCGTGATGGCCCCTTTGCCCCAGAATATGTGTCTGGTACTCATTTCAATTAAGAGCTGAGTAGTCTCTAGGGTTATGATGCAGCCAGAAGGTTTGGTCCAGCTAAAAACCTGACCCCATTGTGACTCAAACCCACGACCTTCCGGCTTGTTAGCGTGATTCCTCACACAATATACTTCAATGTGAGCCATTAAAATTGCTTCAAATCACGAACATGATATTTTATTGATAAGAATCAATAATAAAACCTCATAATGTTAAAAATTCCAAAATTTATTATATTAAATGATATTTTATATTGAGTCAGAAGTAATGAAAAATTAATTAAAATGGAAATACAGTGAAACTCTTTATTTCTTGAGATACAAAAAGGTCTTCTTGTCTCATTTGTGTGTTTGTATGTATACCCATATATTATACAGGGCTTCTGTATATAAATATGTGTAAAAAGTTGAAAAAATAGTAGCTTCATAATATTTTTGTGTCCTAATTTTCATATTTTTCATATTTTGCTATTATGATTTCATATTTTAGTATAATTTTCTTCATATAATTCCTCGCTCTAATCATCATTCATATTCATCTTAGGTTAAGCTTAGGATTAGGGACTCTCCTGGCGCACCATTATCATCATCATCATCATCATCACCCATCATATCATCGGGGCAACGTAACCCCGCCTTCCAGGCGCCCCAACCTCAGAAGTGGGTTACAAGTACGCCATGCCAGGAGAGAAACCAGGAATGTTGAAAAGACAAACCTGGGGCATTTGAAAAAAAATTATTGCATGAACTGCAGTGTAAATCCATGAATGAAGAAGTAAGCCTAACTGAAGTGGCTGATGACAATACAAGGTAGTCACATAGTATAATAGGCCTACATCCCTCAACCTTAGTTTCATTTTCTTTAACTGGATTTCACTACTTTTCTTATCAATAAAGAGTTCAAGTGTGGGGAACTCATAAACAGAGGTGTGAGTGACATCATCCCCATACCACAAGCAGTTGCAATAAAGACTGTCTCCTGGCATCCAAAGTATAGCAGTGGTTGAACCTTTCTATCCAGAGGATGAGTAGATAAATATCAATCTCTTACAGCATTTCTTCCTTAAATTTAGTTTTTTATACTTTTCTTCAATTTTGGTGTCTATAATTCAAAGATATGGGAATGATTTTTTAAATTCTTATAGTATATTGAGAACATAGTTGAAAGGTTATTCTTTTTTCTTTCTACACTAATTTACCAATGACAGGCTTAATTGTAAATAAACAGAGACACAATAGGAAGGATATTATCATTTAAATTGGACCAAATATTACTTTTAGTACAGTTCAATTTCGAAAAGAGTTGTTCAGATGTTGAACCATATATTGCAACAACCATTATCATATTTGGCATAACAACCCGGGTCGAGTCATAGCCTCCCTAAGCCTTCTCCTCCAGACCTCTCTATTCCTGGCGACTGTCCACCAATTTCAAGTTTTAAGTCTTTGGATGGCTTCCATCCACCTAGCTTTAGGTCTTCCAACGTTTCTTCTTCCATCTGGAAGTTTCACTAATAACCATTCTCTGGATATGTCCTGCCCATCTCAATCTAGCTATTTTAATGTCTGTAACAATGTCTGGTGACTTATACAAATGATTACATCATCAATAATAGTCAGGGATTAGGACATTGGCCTGTTCCGCTTCAGAATAAAAATTAGTCCCTCCATCGCTTCTTAGATCGTCCTGGGTCTCTTCACCCTTTGGGTGTGTAGTTGAATAGCTTCAGAGGTAGTTTATTATTTGGCATTCTAAGGAGGTATTCATGCCAATTATGTTGGTATATATCGATTGTTTCAGTTATTGCTGGTGTGTTGAGATATAATTCTTCATTATATCGTATTTGCCATTCTCCTCTTTCCTGAATAGAGTCATATATTCTTCTTAGATTTTTTAAAACTCCGACCGAGAAATGGTATTTTCAGTCAAGACCAAGTCTCACTTCCATACGTTAGCACAGGCTTTATTAATGTCTTATATAGGCCTATAACATTGCAACAATATGGTCTGCAAAATCTATCAAGCGCTTTACTATAATTTCCGATAATAATATGCTACTAATTAACCTACTTTTAATATTACCTGAAAGGTTATCTTTCCCATGCTCATCAGCATGTGAAAAACTGAAATTGTTGTCTGATGTTATAATAATGTCTCACATAGCAGAATTGTTGAATACAATAAACACTCGGCCTTATGTCCATTCTGAATCCAGTTTCCCATTCATCACAAAGTGTGTATGTGTGTGTGTATTCTAATGCTACCCACTGCACTTTACATCCTTTGGGTTCCACACTGGGTGATTAGATGGTGTTAATGTGATCTATTTTCAATAAAAAAAAAGGCAAGATATGCTTTTGGACTGCTAAAGCCTATGTGGAAGAGTGCTGCTTAAACAATAAAAACTAAATTAAGAATTTTTAAAACAAATGTCAAATTCATGTTCTTATATGACTGTGAAACCTGGAAAATAGTGAAACCAATATCAATCAACTACAAGTTTTCATTAATAGATATTTGCGAAACATATTAAAAATTTTCTGGCCGGCCCAGATATCTAATGAAGACCAATTGTTAAAAAACCAAACAAAAACCAGTTGAACTTAAAATTCAGCTTAGGAAGTGGAGATGGCTGGGACATACACTTTGCTGACCTCCAGATGGCCCGGCAGGATGGCATTGAATTGGAATCCACAGGGCAGCAGGGGAATTGGTAGACCCAAGATAACATGGAAATGAACTGTCAAAGAAGCTAAAAAGATGGGAAAGACTTGGAATGAGATCAAGGAGCTGGCCAGGAATAGAGTCAAATGGAGAAGTTTTCTGAAAGCCCTATGTTCCAAACAGAAATTATGGGAACTTTGATTGATTGATTGATTGATTGATTGATTGATTGTTATAATAGATATTATACTATAAAGACAAATATAAATTTTCTATGGAAAAGGCTCTTAATCTATTAGAAAAGTGGACCCACAACAATTTACTGGCTATTAATACTGACAAAACAATGTTTTGAATATTTAGTTTTAAGAAAAAAGTCCCAAAACTACATCTACAGTTCAAGAAAACAAACTTGAGACAAACAAATGAAACGAAATATCTATGGACAATTTTTATTTAAAATTATCTTGGAGAAAACATATTGAAGCAGAAGTAAACAAAGCAATGAAAAGATTTTCAATTTTAAAAAGATTAGCCGGAGCAAAGTGGGATAGTAATTGCCAGACTCTGAACACCACGTATAAAACATTCATCAGGCCAATACTTCTATACAACAGGGAGGTAATAATTACCAGCAAATAATTCTAACCTGAATTGTCTAGAAGTACGCCAAAATCAGGCTTTACGGCTTATAACTCATGCAGCAAAACCAACTCCAATCACAGCAATGCAAGCACTAACTCAGAACCTCCCAATATGTCTAACTTTAGAGGAACAGGCAATAACACAACACAAAAAAAGTTACGGTTAACAACATCAAAATGGGGGGGAAAAAAAACAGTTAAATCCAACCAAGTTGAAAACACAAACAAGTTTCTTGTCCAAAATAATGGAAATAGAAACAGATTTGAATCTTCTTAAATCTAAAGAAAATATTTTGATCAGAAAAACCCTCTTACCTTTGAACCAATTAACGTTCAGCTAAATCTAGAAGAACCAGTTACAAAATCTGAAACTCCCTGTATTAAAAAGCTCTAGCATTAGAAGCTGTGAATAAGAGATATCCACCAGAAGAATAGTTACATGTCTACACAGCTGGATCTACTATTGATAACAACTCAGGATCAGGAATTACATGTGAATTATTTTCATTTTATCACCACCAGATCAGGATAACACATAAATTTTGATGCGGAAATAACAGCTATTCATATTTCACTCCAACAATTACTACACAGAATAAATAAATTTCAAAATGTTGCCATACTCTCTGATTCTAAGACAGCAATATATGCAATAAATTCACACAAAATGAAGTCAATCCAAATTAAAGAGTGCCACAAAATGATTCAACAACTTCAAAAACTACAGAAAAGAATTCAATTGCAATGGATACCTGCATATTGTGGAATTGCTGGAAATGACACTGCTGATTTTCTTGCCAAAAAAGGCTCCAATTTAATTCTGAATACAACTGAAAGCTTAACTTTCACATCCATAAAAAGACTAATTAAAAACAAATATAAGATCAAACAAAACCAAGAACTATGTAATAAAAACTAAAGACAAAAAATGGAATATTTTAGTATAGAAGCCAGATATTATTCCAGAAATTCCACATAAAACTGCAGTAGCAAAATTCAGACTGCTTACAGAACATGATTATTTGGCCAAAGATTTATATAAAATAGGAATTTACACAAATCCAAATTGTCCTCTATGCAACAAAGATGAAGAAATGAATGAAGAATGTCTACAAACCTATGAAGTATTACCTGTTGGATCCACCATAATGAAATACTGGAGAGCAAGAACACTAATGGCTTCAATGCCAAGGCCCGGCATTTGATAACATTATATGATAAAAGAAGTTAAAGCATTCACAGTAAAATAAAACTTTAAAAAATTTTGAACATGGCATACTACAAACATTAACTTATTCATTGGAAGTCTTGAACCCAGAACTTCATGGCCTCACAGACATAAGCTCTCCATACATCCCTATTCTTAGCTAATATTTTTCAATCATTCCCTGTAAAAATCACTTCCTTAAAATAATGGTTAATTTTATTCTCCCATTCATTCTTTATGTACCTATTGGGCACTTTCTCTATGTTTTTGCAAACAAGAAGTTTTATTCCCCTTTCATGCTACATGTCCTGCCCCTCACAGTGTAGGAGACTGTTCTCACTACAGTTTCCTATAAAAATTATGTTATATAATTTTTCTCGATTCACTTTTCTACCCAAAAATGTTCTTAAAAACTTTATTCTCAGACACTCCTCTATTACATAAAAAAAAAAAAAAGGTTTCATTACATATGACTGGAAAAATCACCTTTTTATACATTTTTAGTTTAACATTTTTTAAAGAAGTTGGGATAACAAATCCTAAAAAATGCATAAAAGCAAATGTTTCCAGATTTGAGTCTATGTTTAATTTCTTTCTCCACTTCAGTCTCATTTGATATCATCATTTCTAAGTATTTGGATTCCGTCATTTCTTCAAAATTTCTCTTTTTTTTTTTGTTGTTAAGCATTTCCACTTAGTAGTGTACTTTTATCTGTGGCCATATATTTAGTACATTTATAACCTAACAGAGTTGGTATATAAATGCATGTGTCCATTAGGTTATAAATGAAGAACCCTGTATTATTAATATTCATTTCTAGACCTGGTTTCTTAGTGTTAGTTAATAAGAAAGTGTGTGTTGGCTTTTTACTTCTTGACAATTCCAAGCCAATATTTATTTTATTAGGATTCTTAAGAAGTTTATTTTCATTTCTAATTTTAGATAAACAAAATGGATGGAGAAGGAGCAGGAGATGCTACAACTCTGGAGGGTGAAAAGACAAATGATGAAAACGATGCAATTCCTCCTGATGTAATATCAATCAAATCTGAAGCAACACTAAGTATTGCAAGAGAAACTCGCTCTCACTCTATTACTTTTTCAGAAACATCAGCATCAAAAATTCCCTCTAAAGAAATTTCTACAACAAAAACGTCTTCTAAAGTAATTTCTGCAATAAAAATGCCTTCTAAAGAAATTTCTGCAATAAAAATGCCTTCTAAAGAAATTTCTGCAATAAAAATGCCTTCTAAAGAAATTTCTGCAATAAAAATACCTTCTAGAGAAGTGTCTGAATCTAAAGTGTTATCAAAGCAATTCTCCAAAACAATTTCACTATCCAGTAAATCAGCTGAAAAACATCCTTCAGTAAAGATGTCTAAGCAATTTTCGGCACCATTTTCAGCAGAAAAGATTTTAAAGGATTCAAAATCTTCAAGCAGAAAGCTTGTTGAAGTTTCTTCTCCAACAACACTTGACTATATTAATGAACGTAAACGTCTAGAATCTTTGTAAGTAACAACATAACAAACACAACTGTTTTAAAAATAGTATTCTCTAGGAGGTCTAAATTTACAATTTCTAAACTTTTAAATAGATTTATCATAAGTAATGCCACGAGTGATATTATTCTACCAGTTATATTATATGGGTGCGAAACATGGACTCTTACTTAAGGGAGGAAAGGAGATTACGAGTATTTGAGAATAAAGTTCTTAGGAAAATTTTGGACCAAAGAGAGATGAACAGACAGGTGAATGGAGAAGACTACATAACAATGAACTACATGGTCTTTATAGGAAGCCAGATATAATAAGAACAGTTAAGTCCCGTAGACTGCGATGGGCAGGACATGTTGCACGTATGGGGAATGAAAGACGTGCATGGAAACTTCTTGTAGGAAAGCCAGAAGGAAAAACGCGCAGTTGGTAGACCAAGAATGAGGTGGGAGAACAACATTAACTATGATTTGAGGGAAGTAGATTATACAGGGAATGATTGGAAAGCATTAGCTCAGGATAGGGATGTATGGAGAGCTTATGTCCGCGCGGCCATGAACCTACGGGTTCGATAGTGCCAGTGAGTAAGTAAGTAAGTAAGTAAGTAAGTAATGCCATGAGTGATTTCCAATTTATCTAGAGAATTTGGAAATCAAGAGTGGCATTTGTTAGGACTATTTAACAAATAAAATTAAGCTCTTTACTAAAAAATAATTATTTGAATATAGTTACCGGTGTTTTAAAATATTTATATAGTTAATGTAAATGGCGATGTTTGAAAACAAATTAGAAATGTGAGATTATGTATATTCACTGCAACTTGATCATATTATTTATTGCCAAATAGGATCGCAATATTGTAAGAATGCATTCTAGTGGAGAAATAATGAAACACATCAAACTATTATAATCAACATTATAGGTTAATCATTTATATTTTGAATAAACAACTCAGTAAAATCACTGAATCTATTCATTATTTGCTATATTCAATGTATTTGTTGGAGAAAAATAATGGTCTAACCTGTTCAGAATATCAAAAAAGGATGAGCTTTCTTTATCACAAAAGCAGGAGCTGATAAAGAGAAATTGATATAGAGCGAGGTGAAACACGACTGTCATTGGTGTAAAACAGAATTCATTGAAACGTGATTGGTCATTGACTACCATTTGCAACATGAATTAAATAGTCTACAACAATAAGTCTTAAGTCAGTCACACTGAGTTCAATGAAAACATAAATGTCTCCTGATTGGCAGGTTCAGGTTCGATACCTGACAGGATTGGAAATTTCTCATAGGTTTATTTTCAACTATCATTTAAACTTAGTATGAAGTAACACTATGAGATATCAATAATTGTGTTACGCCTACACTAAGGCCTAAATGCAATAATAATAAAATACTATAAAAAGCCGATAAAGAATAGACACATATACATGTGTATTATACCAAAAAATAGGGCATAAATATTCACCCTTTAAATACGGATTGAAATCTCCATCCAAATATATATTAGTATTTTATAGATAAAAAACTAAGGAAAAATTATTATAAAATGACTATTTCAATTCAATATATTTGTCAAACAATGAAGACACACTTACGAAATCTTATATAATATCAAAAACAACTTATTAGTTTCAACCTAATAGGAAATTCTTACGAAACCTTATGCAACCCAAACACATTAGGGAAGAAGTTAAAAACACCTTATATGTGTTGACCATGAAAATACTAGGAATATTACAACAGATTGGGCAAGAAATAGGGCTTCCATTAGCTTTAGGGGATGGTGAAAGGTGAAGATAATCATATAAAAAGCCGGGATTTTGAGATGAAAAGGGAGAAGGGCCGTGGGACCGAGTGCGGTCCCCTCAGCGGGGTCCAGCGGGACGGTGGCGTCTACATTGGTAATATGACTTCTCTTTTATTATTTTTGGTCATTTTAAGACTCAGAATTAAATAAGGACCAAATGGTCCAAGGAACTTCATTCCAAAAAAACCAAAGTTGATTCTTTTGTATATTTTAATAAGATTGTTTTCTCTCTGAATATTAGCATTTCAATACTTTGAATATTTGGACATTCGACAATGTGGCGATTCCAGCTGTTTCTAAATAACTGTTTTTTTATGTTAATAATATATCTTCAGTTTGAATTTATTCAATAAATTATGTTTATTTCGTTTACTCTGATTTAATATGTGTATTTCACATGTTGTAGAATCTTTTCCTACAAAACCAAGGCCAACCGCTCGGGCCAAATACAACCTAAACAATAGGAAACGTAACGCTACCGTTACGCAGGGGCTTAACAGTCGCGGCGCGTAATAAACTGTTGGCAGCTTGGTGGAATGTTCGTGAAAATAATGTTCTATTATATTCACGGACAAAGAAACGAACCTTAAACCACAAAATTAACCTTCAATTCATATACAGTAAAAATCAACATGTTTTTTTTTTTCTCGTCAATCAGAGTCACTTTCGGTACAAATAAATGGACTATGTCTTTTAAAACAGAGAGAAAACCAGAAAAGATTCAACTTTGGGACATTATTATTAAGAACTGGCTTAGGTTATCTTATCTTTTTTTTTTTGGATCTAATTTTAGGATGTTTAGGGACAATGGGTAAAGTTGAATATATCGCTGTTTTTTTTTTAGGTTATATTTTTTGGTATTGATGTTTTTTTTCGATAATTGTTTTATTTTCTAGGCATAATTAAGTTTTTTGCAAGGGGTAAACTTTGGATATATAAGACAAATTGGTGTTGTTAATCATTTTTTTTGGTGTTGTTTTCTTAATAGGCAGACATTTATATATGTACATTACTTTTCTAGGCTATGTTATATGAACTTGATTTTTTTTGGATGCATATAAGGTTTATGAATACAAATTGATGTGTTTCAGTTAGAGTATATTTTTTTGTTGTTGTTGTTTACCTAGGTTATGATATTTTTATTTTTGAATATTTGTAGAGGTTTTAATGAAAGTGAAATCGTATTTTTTTTTTTTTTTTGTGTGGCAATATCTCATCCAATGGTAAAAATCGTACGGGTATAATGACAATAATTTATTTACTTCGTCTATCAGGAAGAACTCGTGCCACTGTCGATAAGGATGGAACATCTCCGGAAGTGAGCCCATTTCTTGTCTGCAAGGTCGCAGCGCGACGACTTCGCTGGCTCATCCGGCTTTATATACTAGAAATCAGGAATACACGAAGCACGAAAAGAGATAGCAGGGGTCTATCCAGAGTCGAGAATGATGCCAGGAAAACCGCGAAGAAAAAGTCGTACGCACACATGGATATGGTCCTAACGAAGGGACAACGAATATAGTCAGAGACATCAGAAACGTTGAGACACTAGATGAGAATACTAAGGGAAACACAGATAACGATTGTGCGACCGACGAGGAGAGCCAAGAGAGACAGATTGGCCTAAGTAGGGATATTACATACATTAGAGGTTAAACACATCCGGTAATACATAAAAGGAGATCTCGGGAAATGAAGGTTAAACCAATCCGGTAGTACATAAAAGGAGATCTCGGGAAAGAGGAAGTTAAACACATAGGGTGGTACATGAAAAGAGGAGGTTAAACACATAAGTAAAACAAGTAAAACCTACCGGGAGGGGTTAAAACATATAAGGATAGTACAAGAAATTAGAGGTTTTAAAAAACACCTTAGGGAACAGGGATGAAATAGAGGTAAACTCATAAGGAGCACACCGAAAGGAGAGGTTAAACACATAAGGTACTATAGGAAATTAGGGTTTTAAACCCCATAGGGTGATACAAGAAAGTAAAAAGTTAAAAAACTTAAGGAAGTAGTGCCTGAAATTAGAAGTTAAAACACATAGGGCTGGACGGGAACTTAGAGGTAATAAAACCATATGTAAGATAGGGAATACGTCTACACGTATGAGACCAGGAATTAACTCAAAAACATAAAAGGAAATTCAGAGGGAACCAAAGGATAAGAAATAAAAAAGGGAGAGGTTAAACCCTATAGGTAAGATGGGGGGACCCAAGACACGGAAATAAAGTCCACGCCATAATCAGGGAGTTATGAAAGGAAAATTAAATACAGAAATTCAAGAAAACCAGATGAGATATTGCGAACGAATCAGGAAGGGCGTAAGAAAATATTGCCTCGGAAGGACTTAAAGGAAACAACACCATTTAGACGCATTTTTTTTTATAAAGGTAACTTTGTAGGCTGGAACACGAGAAGTCGACAGACAATTAGGAACGAGAGTATTTGAAGACGCAGAGACGCATTTTTTTTTTATTAGTTTAACGCCGTGGGAGTAATACGAGAAAACGACAGGCAGAGTAGAAGCGAGAGGAATTAGGATGCAATACGCATCACGGATTGAATTAAAGAGAAAAGAAAGGAAAGCTCTCCCAAGCAGGACCTCACGAGGGAAGAAGGATAGACGGGAATTCAGGTTACATTAACGTTACTAAGAAGTATTTACATATTAAAGCCTCGCGATCCTGTGTAGGCGAGCACACTCGATCGAACCCAGGACTCTAGAGGAGGAAAAGCAAAATTGAAAGCTTATCCAAGCAAGGGGAAGTTGAAGACCAGCGGTAAAATACAGGGAGATACTGACAATTTTTGGAACCTAGTAGACCTGAATTGCAATAAGGGCGTAAATGATTCATGAGAAATCATAAGACCAAAATCATAGAGCATTTCCTTTGCAACTTGAGGCTAGCTATAAGGGACAAATAGGAACTTGGGTGCACCAAACTAAACGATACATGTAGATAACAATGAAATCTAAAGCCAGGACGACTAATATAATACGGAGATATGATGGCTGAGAATGAAGCCTCTAAGCAATGAAGTAAATTAAAATGACCAAGAATGAAAAGAGGGTTGCGGACCCATGTAGTACGGACTAGCACCAAACCCACAATCAATGTTTTCCCAAGTTTTCACAAATGCATAAGGTTGCAGTTTCCCGCCTGGACCTGCGGCCACCACCACAACACTACACGATGGGAAGAAGATAAACGCCGCAAGGACCAACCACACCCTGTACATCTAAGGACGCAGGGCAGCTGCCAGGACCATCTACACATCTCGGGTCGGAGCATAAGAAGAGTGAAGGTCCAGACTCGCCATTAACTGGGGCAAACACCTCATTAGCAGAAAAGAACAAACCCAGGCAGTTATAAAAAAATAATAATGACTTTCTCCGACGCCAAACCTTGGCCTAACTTCCTTCCGTCCAAATTTTTTCTATAAAAAGTCAAGAAAACAAACTCCACATCAAGATTAAATCCTATCAAACCTTTCACAAGTTCTCCTTGAACCTAACTGGGTTTTGTTCAAAGAAACAAGGCCTAACTAAATCCACGGCCTACCTGGACCAACGGCAGCTGTAAATAAACATTGGACTCGAGCATTAGAGCATCGCATCCTCCATCGAGGCAAGCAGACTGGACTTCCAAGCTAGCAACAAAGGACACCACAGTTCTGATAATATTCTTTTTTTTCTCTCAAGTAATCCGGTGCACGAAATCGAACCGTCAAAGTGTACCACAAAAGAAACATAACTGAAAGTAACAAAATGTATTTAAGTGCGTCGGAAATAACAGTGTAAGCGAAAAGTAACAAAATGTATTTAGGTGCGTCGGAAATAACAATGTAAACGAAAAGTAACAACATGTATTTAAGTGCGTCGGAAATAACAGTGTAAGCGAAAAGTAACAAAATGTATTTAAGTGCGACGGAAATAGCAGTGAAAAGTGCGACGTTTCAAAATAACCCACAGAAGGTTAAATACGGAAGAAGAAAGAAGACGCGAAGATTTTTATAAACGATATTATTTTTGTGTTGTTTACAGCCATAAACATTAGTGTGATTTTTGTGTTTTTTTTTAAGTATAGTGTTCTCACTAAGTAAGCTGATCTTACCGATATTCGACGAAATTAAAGGTATCCGGGGCAATTTACAAATAACAAAAAACGATCTAACCTCTTAGGATGAGAACAATATACTTCCAGGACAGATGGAATCGCCAATTGACGACGTCAGTTAAGTTAATAAGATAAATGACAGGACAAAACCCCCGAGAGGCGAGAGATATCCTATAAGGAAAAAAGACTTTCGGTTTTTCAACCCTACAGTCTTATTTAGGGGGGGGAATTGTTACGCCTACACTAAGGCCTAAATGCAATAATAATAAAATACTATAAAAAAGCCGATAAAGAATAGACACATATACATGTGTATTATACCAAAAAATAGGGCATAAATATTCACCCTTTAAATACGGATTGAAATCTCCATCCAAATATATATTAGTATTTTATAGATAAAAAACTAAGGAAAAATATTATAAAATGACTATTTCAATTCAATATATTTGTCAAACAATGAAGACACACTTACGAAATCTTATATAATATCAAAAACACTTATTAGTTTCAACCTAATAGGAAATTCTTACGAAACCTTATGCAACCCAAACACATTAGGGAAGAAGTTAAAAACACCTTATATGTGTTGACCATGAAAATATTAGGAATATTACAACAGATTGGGCAAGAAATAGGCTTCCATTAGCTTTAGGGGATGGTGAAAGGTGAAGATAATCATATAAAAAGCCGGGATTTTGAGATGAAAAGGGAGAAGGGCCGTGGGACCGAGTGCGGTCCCCTCAGCGGGGTCCAGCGGGACGGTGGCGTCTACATTGGTAATATGACTTCTCTTTTATTATTTTGGTCATTTTAAGACTCAGAATTAAATAGGACCAAATGGTCCAAGGAACTTCATTCCAAAAATAACCAAAGTTGATTCTTTTGTATATTTTAATAAGATTGTTTTCTCTCTGAATATTAGCATTTCAATACTTTGAATATTTTGGACATTCGACAATGTGGCGATTCCAGCTGTTTCTAAATAACTGTTTTTTTATGTTAATAATATATCTTCAGTTTGAATTTATTCAATAAATTATGTTTATTTCGTTTACTCTGATTTAATATGTGTATTTCACATGTTGTAGAATCTTTTCCTACAAAACAAGGCCAACCGCTCGGGCCAAATACAACCTAAACAATAGGAAACGTAACGCTACCGTTACGCAGGGGCTTAACAGTCGCGGCGCGTAACAAATTGAATAATAAAAATATCACCTCACCTCATATTTTGTCTACTTTTTAAACCGTTTAGGAATAATTATTCCATCACAACCATTGTTCTCTCGTGGTGATCCATTGCTTCTTCTTCCATCTGTTGGTAGGTTTAATAACCTTGAAATCAAAACACATTCCCAGGATTTTCAAAATTCATTAATTACTTCTTCTTTTAATATACAATTTTTCCAAACCATGAGCTCTTCAGGTTTTTCTATTTTTTTTAATTAATTTAGCCTTTATTTCAATTTGATCTTTTTGAAGGTTTGAGAAAAAATATACATTAAAAAAACAAGAAGTAGAAATTAATAATTTTGAAATTCTTGGGGAATCTGATCTGATTTGGAGGTTCATCAGTCTACCAACAGATAGAGGAAGAAGCAGTGCATCACCATGACAAAACAACAGTCATGAAAAGCCTGGAAAGCCAAGGGTCCCGGGTTCATGTCTTGGTCTAGGCAAAAATTTTTCTCTTCAAATATAAGTCATGAAAATGCTGACAAATAATTATTCTGAAACCAGTCTAAAAGAAAACAAAATATGAGGTGAGATGATATTTTTAATATTTAATTACTTTCAATTATTTAAAATACTTGAAACCAAATTTGAACAAACTAGTTTTGGAATGGATCCTTTACCATGTGAAAATGAGTGGAAATGAGACTACTGGCTTTCTAGCAAGGAACAGTATTAACATCTAAACCAAGTAAAATTACAAAAATATAGAATGTCAAAAATATTGTAGTACAGGAAAATAATTAAGAAATGATAATCATCAGAGAATATTTTTTTTAAGAACATGCAGGATTTTTTAAAAAAAGAAGCAATTGCTCATTTCAGATTAGCAACTAAACACAATTAGTTAGCTGTATATCTACATAGATTTAGTTCTATACATATAAGATTTGTAACACTTGCAGATACTAAATTAATAACATTGATGGAGTGTTTGTTATTAACCTCTAGTAACTAAATTTTCAATCAATGCCATGGCATCAATCAACTTGGAGATTCTGTCGCTAGGTAGTGTTTCATATAAAGATGTTCTAATGCAACCAAGATCATTAGCATTCCATTCAAAGTTAGACATGAAGGGGCTGAAAAATTCCGCTCAAAGTGTTTTATTTTAAGACTTCTTCTTCTTCCTTCCAAGTATTAGACAAGGCCTGTTACGATCCTATAGAAAATTTTCCCTCCAGCGTTTCATAGTACGGCCCAGTGATCTTCATCCCTCTTGGTATATTATACTTAAGACTTGAGCCTTTATTTACTACTACTCCAAGGCACAATCGGCCTTGAAGGTCCTTGGCTCCAGATTGCTGCTGTCCTCACATCCACATGTATTAATCACAAAGGTGACTATCATCCAGCCAGTGTGGTGAACATGTCAGGTCTCCCAGCCATTACAGCTGGTTTTCTCAATAGTAGCTACTACTCAAATTCCTTTCTATGCTGTATGGGTACTGGTCCAATATTGGCCAAAATTTCATGAGAAAATTTCTTCCACCATGGGGACTCAAACTAGTGCAATTCCCATAGCTCTGCACCAAGGTATCATCCCCTAAACATTATGGTCATGAATCCACGACTCAGGACTCATGGCTTTATATCCCTTATGAAAGAAGTCACACTTGGAATTTTTATGCCTTGAAAAAATTCTTCAACCCAGCTGAGTTTTAACTCAGAGATCTCGGAACCTAAGGTGTGCACATAACCACTAGTCCACTGGGACCAATAGAGATTCTGCATATGTTGATATGAGTGCCTTACTCTGACTGCCATAGTTATTTATCTCTACAAAAAATTACATTGTAGAATTTTCAATGATTATAAAAACAAATGTTGATTGAATTCTTTTTTTCTTTTTCTTTTTTTTTTATTCAATGGATCTGGAAATAGTTCACAACGACCTTCAATTAGTGGCCCCTCTCGAAGTAAAACATCTAGGCATTCTAGTACATTAGGCACACCCAAGACACCAAGATCAAGTATAGCAGTCACTCCTGATGCTGAGATGATGCAAACGAAAATCGGATCAATGCAAGTTATAGAATCTTTTATAAAGGTCAGTAATCAACTTTATTAAAAAGCCGTAACATTTGAAAACCATTTCTCTTGGGTTCTGCAGTAATCGGTGAACATAATTTGATTACAGGCACATTAAAATTAATTCAGGGCAAGTGTATTTGCCTTATTATTGGAAATGTGAAAAATGCATGTATTTTAATAAATTTTAATGATACCATCTTTTGTGACCTAGTGGTAACATCATTGTCTCTCACATAGTATTAATCCAGGTATGATTCCTAAACAACTTGAATTTCCTGGTTGAGATTTTTCTAAGTTCTCCTCAACAGTAAGAGAAAAAATGGCATAACATGCCTAAAAAATTACTGACCTTGTAATTATATCATCATATGTATAAGAAATTAAGTTTAAATAATAGTCATGTTCTAGTTTTGAACTTTTATAGGAAATATCACTAAGAGGTTTAATTTAAGATTAAATTAAAATGTTTCATACCTCACCTCATATCCAGTCTTCTAACTAGACCGGTTTCAAAGCCTGGCAGCTTCATCTTCAGTAATTTCTCGTCGACTGATGTTATGTCGATCAGAAGAGGGAGGAAGAAGCAGTTCTTCTGATCAAAATAACATCAATCAACAAGAAATTACTGAAGATGAAGCTGCCACACCCAACTGAAGATGAAACTGGTCTAATTAAAAGAGTGGATATGAGGTGAGGCATGAAATATTTTAATTAAAATTTAATTTTAGGAAGTGATATTTTGAGGTTATTTTAATTATATTATATTTAGTCTGATCATCTTACCTCAACATTAATGTTGATTTGTTCTTGAACATGTTTCAAAACAATTCTGTTGTCCAAGCTGACGATAAAACAGAATTGTTTTGAAACATGTTCAAGAACAAATCAACATTAATATTGAGGTAAGATGATCAGACTAAATATAATATAATTTTAATTAAAACTTCTAGTTTACAATAATACAACCAGAAATAGTTCTGTCATAGACTTTAAGTTATATCAGCGTTTGTCAAGTGAAAGAACCTAATACAAGATATCTCAACGATAATGAGAATGCCCTCTTATAGAAAATATTATTAGTGCTTGTCAATGTAGATTTTGTCAATGATGATCTCCAAATTATCAAAAATTCACTTTATGCCAGTTACTTAAAGGAAATTAATAAATAAATGGTGAGATTCAATTTCAAACTCATTGCATTTTTGAAGAAATTCTTTAGCTTATAATCTATTCAATATAGATTTAAAAATGATTTCAGGATATTCTGGTATTAATACCAGAGGGACTATTTTTCATTGAGGGCTGTTCAATAAAGAATTATATATTTTTATGGCATATACCTTTATTCATCCTCAAAATTTAGATAGTCCTCTCAAAGTGGTATCCATTGGATACAATGCACTTGTTTCAGCATTTCTGCAGAATACAAAGACATGCAGGAAACTATTGTTTGTTAGGTTTTTTTAAAACTGCATCTGCAGCCTTCACTACTGCTTCTGAAGATGGTAAATGCCTCATGTGAAGGTGTTTTTTCAGGTTAGGAAATAGAAAAAGTCACACATGAATAAATCTAGACTAAAAGGAGGTAAGGGATGCATTTCACTTTGATTTTTGCAAGATGTTCAGCAACAACATTTGGTAGATGTGGTCATTGCTGTGGTACAGCACCCAGCTTGTTTTCTGTCAACAGTGAAATTTTCAAGATTTTAAAAAGTGATCTCAATGTTATTCGTCAATCCTCCCTTAAAATGATGGTGTTTTTCTGTAAGGGTGGTAATTCAAATGCTAGGTTCACCTTCTTTTGAAATTGATTGTCTCCCTCTTTAAACAATTTCTATTGTTATTTTTATTTAGAAAGAAAAATTACATTTGATCCGGAAGTCGAACCCCGGATCTCTGACAGAAAATATTGATGGTGATAAACTGACTGACCAAAATGATGTGGATTATGAATTATCTTCATCAGAGGGTATGAGTGATATAGATCAAGAGACTTCAGTTCACTTTTGTCAAATTCAACAAAAAAGTTCCTGCTTTAAGACCTTCAAGTGGCCTCAGCAAAGAAAACAATGTCAGGGCCTTAATGCATTACAATTTCCTGCTGTTAGATGTCAGGGAACGATATGGAGAACTGCTAAAAGACTCATATTAAATTGAAATTACTCTAACATGGCAAATATTGATGGATGATGATATTCTCATGAATAAAAACTCATGCAAAGAACTTAAGCATAAGAAGACCTTCAGGGTGACTCTTAGATCTGTATGGGTATGTACTACATTTACCCAGTATGGTGCAACAGTGTTTGTAGCTATGTGAAGAAGCATTAAGTTATTCCACATTGCTGCTGGAACACCTTGGTATGTCAGCAACTGACAGATTCACAAGGACCTGGGATTCCCTACATATCTGAACACATTACAATCATAGTAGAGAGATTTAACTCTTAAGCTTCGTGATGCAGAAAACATGGAGGATATTTTACTTATCCATGGGATAAGTAAAAACTTATCTCAAGGATCCATCCATAGTAATTCTGCCTGAGGGCAGGTCTTTCACTGCAATCAAAACATTTTCATGCTAGTTTTGCAGCTTGTAAGTGTGGTAGCTTCCTGTTGCTTTCTACACCCGATGAAGGATGATGATAATGATAAGGATGATGATGATGATGATGGTGATAAGGATGATGATGATTGCCATATGATTTTGGGGGCCATTTGGGCCTTAAAGTTTTCCTGACATTTGTCTTACAGGTGAGGAAAAACCCCGATAAAAACTGTCCTGACTGGGGATCGAACCGGGCCCGCTGCGTGACATGGCAGCATGCTACCTCGAGACCACAGCGGTGGACATCTCACATAAAGGTTCAAAATTCATGCATCAGTAGCCTATAACTGCAGCTCTAATGAGTGGAACCTTTTCATTCAGAACCTCGGCAGTAAAAGGAGAGGAGCGAATGATGACTAACTCATCAATCTTCATATTTAGCACTTTGTCTGCCGAACTCTCCAGCCAAGGCAAAACCCAGCTATTAGGCTCATAACCCAGTATCATTACATAGCTTTTAGAACAAGACCACACCTACCATCTCTGTTCCAATCAGGGTTTTCTGGTCTCCCTGGTTGTAAGCAAATGCTGGAACACTTTTGTAGAAGACCACAGTCCATTTCTTATTGAAGGTAAACAGCACTATGCTCAAACCCTATATTTTTAATAATGTTAGAGTATTAGGCAAATCCCCCTTTTAGTTAGAATCTGTTATACTTTCTGCTATGCATTTTTAATCCAGTAATTGATAGTAGACAAGGGGATGTCATTTTGCACAAACTCTGTGCTTCATTAGTTTCTTTGGTCGTGTGACTACTTCATATCAAAAAAAATATGGGAGAATGCAACTTTTATAGACACAATGAAGAAACTCATAGTTAAATATGGGAAATAATGTTATGAGGTTCTCAGAGTCATAATATCGGTTAAAAATGAGAGGGATGTCCTCTTGAAAAACTGCAATTCCCGTGTTTAAGAAAACAAACTATGAGGTAAGATAAGAATTGACTCATTCATTCAATGAAGAAAGTTCATAAAGATGTCCTCCATCTGAAAAATCTATTGCTATTGCAGAAATTTTATTTAACAGGTCACATGACACTTTTCATATGAAGGAAATGTCAGGTTGAATGTCTTCTTTCTGAACACAATCCATCAAATTATAGCAACAGATCAAAGTATACTGAAGAAACTCCCTGAAACAGTTTTTTACAATTCTACTAATGATGTTTCTGATCAAATGTGTCATCTCTGTACAGTGAAATACTGTTGCCACAGATTAAGTTAATTATAATTTTACCATTCAAATATTTATTTGTCTTAAATTATTTTCAGTCTGATCATCTTACCTCAATATTAATGTTGATTTGTTAGAAAATACAAAAGAGCTGACTATTTGGGAAAAAATTTATATTCAGAAGAACAAAAACAGAGTTATGAATTTTGAAATACTGATGGAGTGTGACCTTGTTTGGAGGTTCTTTGGCCAACCACAGGATGGAGCTGACATCAACATCCAGGGTGTGCAACATAAATCTAACCAGTCTGGACAAGCTGACGATGAAACAGAATTGATTTGAAACATGTCTACAAGAACAAATCAACATTAATATTGGGGTAAGATGTCAGACTGAAAATAATTTAATTAAAATAACCTCAAAATATCACTTCCTAAAATTAAATACCCTACAAATGGTTAGTAACGAAAAGAAGAATTTCAAGAAAATTACTTACCATCCAATAGTACATGGGAAATTTCAAAAAATATTTGACAAATACAACATTACTTTGGCACCAATAAATAAATTTAGTCTGGAAAAACTTTTAAATACCAATAAAAAAATCAACATCCCAGACAGTAAGAAATCTGGAATTTATCAAATTAATTGTAATGATTGTAGCAAAGTATACATAGGAAAAACAAAAAGGAATTTAGAAACACGCACTAAAGAACATTTTAGAAATATTAAAAATTGTGAAATTGAAAAATCAGCAATTGCTGCACATAGTTTACTAGAACATCATAAAATTGAAAAAGAAGCGAAACTTTTAAAACAGTTGGATAAACCGTTGGAATTGACAATTTGGGAATTGATATTCATTCAGAAGAATAAATATCGATCTATGAATTTCGATATTCCGGTGGATAAAAATTTAATTACAAAATTTATAATCCCAACGAAAGATGGCAGCACAAGAGGTGATGTCACTAAAGAAATCAACAATCACGGAATTTCATCAATGGACGCCATGACTGATGAAGGACATGATTTTGTCTGAAACCGTCGGTTATCAAAGAAGTTTGAAAATGTATGAGGTGAGTCAATTAAAATATGTTCTCCATTCATTATTAAATATTTATTTGTCTACTTTTATATCCAAAATTGAGATGGCCTATGCAAAGTCTATTTCAAAGTATTAAATTTAGATGAAATTAGTACATGGATACTCTGTAGAGAAATTACAAAAGAAATGTAACCTGATGAGCTTTCCTTTCCAAGCAGGAGCATATGTACTGCTAAATGAAGGATCTGCTTGTTTCCTCACTTGTGTCTCATAGTTGTGCAGGATTTTATAGATTGGAGATTGTAATGTTCTAATAAAACAAAAAATGTTTGTGCAGTGTAAGAATTTAGATTGTGATTCATGTTCAGTATATTTATGACATATATAGGGTGTTTCAAAATTAGAACGACAAACTTGGGAGCAGATAGTTAAGCTTCATTGAAGGAACCTATAGGCTGTGACGCTTTGTTTCAATGCAAGCGGTCTCAGAGGAAGGGATGGAAAGAAGTAGGTACGTGCAAATATCAAGTCATTTTGTATCACATAATTCTGTGTGTTAATCCAAATACTTTATGGACAAGCAGAAAAAAAAGGATACTTAATTCTAAAAATAAATAAATAAAATTTTAAAAAACACTGACTCCAGTGTTGCATTGTCAGGATGGTTCCAGTTTATTGTCCCATCACAACAAGTGCTGGAACACATGTCCATTGACAACCAGACAACAGTGCATCAATGTGCTATACTTTGTCGTACCCTTCCAAAGATGCCAGGGGTTTCCCTTATTTCAGCTGCTGCACTGACAATGCATGCTACAAGATCTTCTTCAGTTCAATATTGGTTTCATAAACCATTGCCTTCATTTAGTCCCACAAAAAGAAATCTAGGCAGATCAGGCCAGGCAGTGGGCCCACCCCTACCTATCCAACAGATCGTACCAATGGATGTAAACAAATTTCTGTAATAGGTTCCAAATGCTACTGAGCACCAGAAGTAAACAAACCAAGCAATAGTAGTAATGACAAACCCCTCTTGGACTGAAAGGAGTCTTTATCCGTTTCCTTCAATCCCTTCCTTAAGATCCCTCTAGCTCTGAAACGAAGCACTTCAGTCCATAGGTTCCTTAACAAAATATGCTTCAATGAAATTTTATCTATCTGATCACAAAGTTTGTCGGTCTAATTTAGAAACACCCTGTGTATTGGATAAAGGTGGTTTTTTTATTAAAAATAGGGGTGAGAAGTGTAATGGTAAAGAGAAAATATTCATATTGAACAACTTTACTCTTAAATATTAATAAAATTACACTTCACCTCATATTTAGTCCTCTTTTTAAGACCGATTTCAAAGAAACTAACAATCTTATTAAAATTACAGTGGGAGGAAACACTATGAGGTATTTATATTAATAAATGAGTTGGAGAAAATGTTTTAACATCTCACCTCACAAAGTTGCATGTCTTCACGATACCGGTTTCAAAAGTATAGTATTATTTCTATCTTCAAATTCCAACTGTCAAAATTTCATCATTAACATCATCTTGTGAACTGCCATCTGGTGTACATTTTATGAACTTGGAGATTAAATTATTCTTGTCGGGGATATCAAAATTCATTGCTTTATATTTATTCTTCTGAATGTATATATTTTCCCAAATTGCTAATTCCAAAGGTTTCTCCAAATGTTTTAAAAGTTTAGTGTCTTTTCCAATCATAAAATCGGAAAAGACACTAAACTTTTAAAACATTTGGAGAAACCTTTGGAATTAACAATTTGGGAAAAGATATACATTCAGAAGAATAAATATAAAGCAATGAATTTTGATATCCCCGATGAGAATAATTTAATCTCCAAGTTCATAAAATCTACACCAGATGGCAGTTCAGAAGATGATGTTAATGATGAAATTTCGACAGTTGGAATTTGACTGAAGATGAAAGTAATACTATACTTTTGAAACTGGTATCGTGAAGAGACACAACTTTGTGAGGTGAGATGTTAAAATATTTTCTCCAACTCATTTATTAAACTAATAACCCTCCATCTTTTTTTTTTTTTTTTTCCTCTGAAGCTGGACTTAACAAAGGACTAATATGAGGTATAATGTTAAAAATATTAAATTATTAACACTTCATAGTGTTATTTCCTACAAATTTTTAACTTTATTCTTCTAATATAAATATATTTGGGGCCTGCCATAGCATAATTGATTAAAGCAATAAGTTACACACTGAAATGTTGAGGGTTAGTCTCAATAGAGTCAGTCAAGATTTTTAAACTAGCCTAAATCTTCAGACAATGCATGGCTCTCAGGTCGACTCAGCCTCTAAATGAAATGAGTACCATATGTATGTTCTGGGGATATATGTGGCTGTCAAACAGGGCTGTTAACCCAGCCGATATCTCATACAGATTATCTAGAAAGGTGGGACCCTTCACCTCCTATTACCCCATGTCTGTTATTTAATTTTTATTTAATTACTTTATACATAATATTATCATATTGACTGGATATGAGGTGAGTATGAAGCATTTTAATGTAATCTTAAATTAAACCTCATAGTGATTTTTCCTATAAAAGTTCAATATTACAATATGTTGGATTTTTAACCAAGAAAATTCATTAAATAAGTATAAAAAACACTGATTGTCAAAATAACTGGTACAGTCTTTGACGCAAAGCCTTTTCTTTACTATTAAATGATAATAAAATATTATTTATTTCTGATGTTTAATATAGCAAACTCCAAAGGCATCATTAATATTTGGTAGACGTGCTGAACGACGACCTTCCCGACTTGGACAACAAATGATGGACAGCAGTTTAATCTCATTTCAATCAACTACGACAGCATATGAAAAAGGTGGTAAGGTAAGCATTTAAAATAAATAAGCTTATTTTATTTATTTGTAATTAATGAGTCATTTTTTTTACATCTTACCTCAAATTTTATGTTTCTTTAAACACGGGAACTAGTTTTCAAGAGAAGGATCTCTCTCATTATCAACCGACATTATGACTAATGAGAGAGATCATTCTCTTGAAAACTAGTTCCCGTGTTTAAAGAAACATAAAATATGAGGTAAGATGTAAAAAATGACTCATTAATTTACGAATTAAGAATCTCATAATGTTATTTCACATATTTAACTATAATTATTTTATTTAACTACATATTCATGCAATCTCTTCAAGTAATCTATATCCTTGGCCACACATTAATTTTTTTCAAGAAATTACATAGTGCAATTTTTTATTTAGTAAAGCATTTGACATGGTTAGACTTGGACTTATTGTTGCTTAAACTAAAAAACCTCTCACTTTCTGACAGTGTCATGCAATGGTTCAACTCCTACATTCGTGAGCGCCAGCAATATGTTGTAGGAAATTCTACATTACGCTCTTCTTGGACCTACCGTAAAGCTGGAGTTCCACAGGGCTCGGTGCTCGGCCCATTGATTTTTTCAATCTATATAAACGACATATCTGACTCCCTAAAACATTGCAAACATCATTTATTTGCGGACGACATGCAGATCTACCTTCACTCAGACAAATATTCTTTAAATGACGCGGTAACCAAAATTAATGAGGAACTTGACTCGCTAAGGGCGTGGACAGAGAAATATGGACTTCAATTAAATCCTAGAAAGACACAAGCAATCATTATGGGCCATCAGAGACTATTATCCTCAATTAACACAAATGCAGTATTACATGTGTCACTTAATGAGGTTCAGATCCCTTATAGTGAGACAGTAAAAAATCTAAGAGTGTTTATGGATAAACATTTAATTTGGAATAAACAAATAAATAACATTTGCAAAACTATCTTCTCAATAATACACTCATTAAATCGTATAAGAAATTGTTTACCGTTCTCTCTAAGAAAAATATTAGTAGAAACACTTGCAATGCCCCATTTTGATTACTATGATACTCTTTTTACTGACCTAAATACTGTTCTTAACCAAAGACTTCAACGTGTTCACAATTCTTGCATACGTTTTATTTGTGGTATACATAGATTTGATCACGTTACACCATCCCTGGAACAATTGTCATGGCTTCGTCTTCAAGATCGTAGAACCATCCATTCCCTATGCCTTCTCTATAACATATTACACACATCATTACCTTATTATTTATCACACCGCTTCACTAAACTCTCTGATACACATAACTTAGATACCCGATCCCTTGAGCACAGTGTCCTTTATATCCCTCCTCATCATACTACCTATTATTCGAAATCTTTTACAGTTTCTCTTGCTAGAACATGGAATTCACTTCAACCCTATGTCAAAGACTGCCAAACTTTACCATCTTTCAGAAATAAATTGAAAATAAAATCACTAACAGAAAAACTCACTAATATTACTTTTTAAGAAAAATAGACTTAGGATTTGTTAAATATTTACCTAATGCCTTGTATAAAAAGCATAGATTAATTCATTGTAGTTTATTACTTTCTTTTATTTTTTTTTTTCTTTTTATGTATAGTAGATTCGAGCTGTTATTCCTTTTTTATTCATTGTATCATTAATTTAATTTTAATTGTATTTAGTTTCATTCTATTATTAGACATTAATTTCATTATTATTCAATATGACAGATAATGAATTGTTTTTTATTATTGACGAAATCAATATTATTGTACGAAATCAATAATAAAAACTTGGAAAAAAGCCTTACTGGCTGTAATGTATAATTCCCAAATATGTCTTCTTAATAAAGGAGCCGCCATTTGCAAGATAGAAGCATGGCTTCACAACATTTGGTGGATGGGAATTACAATGTATATAGAGAAAGATTTGCGTTTAGATCGGTACTTGCTCAGGTAGCTCAGTTGGTAGAGCACTTGGTCTAGAGAACCAAGGGTCCTGGGTTCAAGTCCCGGTCTGAGCGTATAATTTTTCTCTTCAAATAAGATAATTAATTGTTCAATGACTATTATTGCAACTTTTTTTATATTCATATATAACATATGTTTGTCCTGTTTAATATGACTATTATTGTATTTTTTTGTATTCATATGTAACATATGTTTGTCCTGTTTAATATGACTATTATTGTAATTTTTTTTGTATTCATATGTAACATATACTTGTTCTGGTGAGTGGAAGAGAAGGCCTTAACTCCACCAGGCAAATAAATCTATTCTATTCTATTCTATATTCATGCAATCTCTTCAAGTAATCTACATCCTTGGCCAATACATTAATTTTTTTCAAGAAATTACATAGTGCAATTTTTTTATCTTGAATTCTAATTAGAATTTTTTCATCAGGTATATATCCTCTGTACATTCACTACCAAATTTTCAAATGTTACTAATTTTAATCAAAATTATAGTAGAAGTAACACTATGAGGTAATACACTATTTATAAATTGAATAAGATAATTTTTTTTTGTTTCACCTCATAAAGCTGTTTAAATCAGCACTCTTTCCATTCTGCTTGTGCTTCCATAAGCTTAATTAATTTAATTATAAGTATAACTGGGTGTTAAGGTTTAACTAATATATATATTAAATGGTTTATAGTTTTATGTTTATTTAATTGATTTTCTGTTCAAATAAAGTAGTATTTAAGTTATACTTCTTCTTACCTATTTTAGGATTTCTCACTATGAGGTATATTCATTAAGATAGAATTTTTTATCACTCACCTCATATTGTTCTTCTTATTTGACTATAAACTAGTTTCGGAACATAGTTTCTGTTCCGAAACTAGTTTATAGTCAAATAAGAAGAACAATATGAGGTGAGTGATAAAAAATTCTACCTTAATTAATATACTTGTTCTCTTGTATTTTACTGCCTTTGTTGGCATCCTTGAGATTGTTTGCAAATATTTCACCCCAGTTAACGTGACTCTGTCAGCAATAATCACCGTTAGAGTCTCCATTTTTGAAGCACTGCATTTCTTTCTAATAGCATAAACTATAACCCGTTCAAGCCTTTATTGTAATTAGACAAAAGTTCTATTGACAATTATTTAAGTAATAGATATAATTAATTCCTAAATGAGTATAATTAAAAGGGAGGTCAAAGCTCGAATTTGAGCCAATCAGCCATTGGATGAATGGATGGAGTATAATTATAGATGCTACCTTATACTAATAACCTATAGCATCCAATTATAACACAAACAGTTCCATTGTAATAGTCTAAGTTACAAGTGAAAAAACTCAACCGTGAAAAATCTCTGAGCAAAATTTTTCAGCTCTTTTACGTACAGTTTTAAAAACTACCACACAAATGATCTGAGATATTAAACATCACTGAAAAGTATATTAAAAAAGTAAGACAGAAAATGTTTGTCTATTGCAGTATTGATCTTAAGAGAAAATTTCAATATTGCATGAAACCTCTGTTATTAACAGAAAATTGTCTGATGTTTATCAAGTGTATAATAATTTTTTTTATATATTTTGAGGAGCAATTTAAATTCTGATTTGACCTGCTATCTACGAGTCAGATCCTGTCGTATGGCAGCTATTTATGATTGTAAAGACTGATCTAACAGTAGATCTACCAAATTTAAGTTGAAGTAAAAAATTTGTTGCACATTGTACAGGTATTAAGGTATATGAATACCTATCGTCTGATGCCACACCAACCATTTAGTGTGGATCGTACCAATAAAATGATTGAAAAGCTGCTAAATATGGAACTGAAGAATGTCAAGTATGAACCTATAAATTGTGCTAAACTATGCATGAGCCTGAGTGCAGATTTAAGACTTAAAGTGAAGGAGATGGGATTTGATCGGTGAGGTAAACTAATTAAACTAATTTAAATTTAAAATGTTTGTATATTTTCACAATGCTAAAATTGACATATATATTAATTTAACTTTTCTCTCTGCCTCACTGTATGTTTGCTTGTTGGTTAATTTGTGTTTGTTTCTATGGCAACAGATACTTACATCTTTATAATGTAGAAAAACACCATCACTTCTTTCTATCAATACTACATAAAGTAGTTTTTACCTGAACTTGTAAACCTAATCTGTCATTTCAGGAACCTGGAAACTTCCCCTTTAAGTACCACAGCATATTCAATCTCTCTTCATTCAATAATACTGATTCAGCATTTATAAAACCTAGAAAGAAAGATAATTAATTGAAAAAAAATTTAGCAAAATAAATTATACTACATTGTTCATGGACTAGTCTTGTTAACATCATATTACAATATCTTTTTTTTTTTTTTTGCTTCCACTCAGAATACACCAGAATGATAAATTTAACATGTTACATTATAAAGTTCATTATTATATGATATGACATTATTCTTAATTTATATTGGTTAATTCTATTTAATATAAGGTAAAATCCAATTGGTCATATAAGAAAGACAAGTGCTTTTAAATCCAATCACAATTTAGTTTACTTTTATTTATGAGAGTATAAAATTATTCAGATTTTATTTTTAACGTTTAGTAGAAATATTTAAAACTTTGACTACAATGAGTGAAGATAATTTTAAAAGCATTATTAAGAAAATCTTTATCATAAGTAATGCCACAAATGATTTCCAAATTTATCTAGAGAATTTGGAAATGAAAAGTGGCATTTGTTAGGACTATTTAACGATTAAAATTAAGCTCTTTACTCACAAATCATTATTTAAATATAGTTATTTTAAAATATTTATATATTTAATGTAAACTGCAATGTTTGAGAACAAATGAGAAATGTTTATGTTTCATTTGTTCATCACTGCAACCAGATCATATTATTTATTGTCAAATTGGATTGCAATATTGTAAGAATGCACCCTAGTTGAGAAAAAAATGAAACATCAAACTGTTTATAACCAACATCATAAGTTATTAATTAATTTCTGATGTCCTATGATGTAAATATGTCAATTATATTTTTCTGGAATGTAAATACCTGGGAAATAATATGTTTAAGAAAGTGCAAACAGTGGTTTCTTTTTATTGTGGTACAATCAATTGCTACAATTTTTTCTATTATATCTTGCAAGCAGTATCTGGTTACATTTGTGCACTATATATACAATCTGGTAGCCACATGCATTCTAGGATTCTTACACCAAATTGCTCTTATCAACACACTTTTTAGAGAGTCAGTCACTACAAAATTCAGAATATTAAAAAGGAAGAGCTTTCTATAATATGATAAACTTAAGCGATAAATATCAGGTGAAACACGACTGTGATTGGTTGTAAAACAAGATTCATTGAAATGTGATTGTCATTAACTCCCATTTGGGCCATGAGTTAAATAGTCTAGTAAAATATTTTTATTATTATGATAACATGAAATATTAGATTTTTATTTAAAGCTATATTTAAGTATAAAAGAATATTTAAATACAAAATTATTTATTAACTTTAATTTTAATTAGGCAATATTAAAATCCTGCTTAAAATTGTACAGAAAATTCTAATTATTCCTAAGGTAGTAAATAAAACAATAATTCTAAATGCACATAGGCTGCACAAAACTCAAAATAATTCCAGTAGCCTATTATCCAGAAAGACAGGATCTTATTACTGGTCATGAATGCGTAAACTTGTTTAGAATTGGCCAAACAAATCTACAAACCATCATTAGTGCAGAAGAGAAGTGTATATGGATGTGAAGCACAAGTCAAACTATTTATTCAGACAATGCCACCAAATAATGGAAAGTGGCTGTACTCTCAAATCCTAGTATTAGATATGTATATTAATCAAGTTTTGAAATGTCTCAGGTGTAAACAGTGTGATCAGTGACCTTCCTGAATTGTTAACCAATCTTCGGACTTTGTGTGTGTCCATTAGCCAGTTTGTAGTTATTCTCACATGATTAATTTTAATGGGATGTATGGATGTTTTAATATAAAATTTTCTGAAGAAGATGTATCTTCAAAATCATCTCACATTTAATAAGGACTGGATACGTGCCATGAAATCTAGAGGACAAAATATAAAAACTAAAAAGTTTATAGGAGCATGGATTCAAGAGATAAACAATCTTATAATATTTTAAAATACAATAGGAAGTAACATTAAGAGGTTTTATTTAAATTAATATTGGGAAGTAAACATTATGAGGTTATATCATTAATAGTGAGTGGAGAACATATTTTTATCGACTCACCTCATACATTTTCAAATTTCTTTGATACCGACAGTTTCAGACAATATCTTGTCCCTCTTCAGTCTTAGAGTGGAAGCCATGACTGAAGAGGGACATGATATTGTCTGAAACCGTTGGTATCAAAAAAATTTGAAAATGTATGAGGTGAGTCAATAAAAATATGTTCTCCACTCACTATTAATTAAGAGGTTTGTTTAATAATTAAAACATTTTGTCTGTTCATTCTTGCCTCTTAAGAGTTGTTTTGTCAAACATATGTTCGACAAAAACAACTCTAAGAGGTAAGAATGAACAGACAAAATGTTTTAATTAATTTAATCTTATAATATCTTGAGTAGGCATCAGACTGATTAATTCTAGTTTCACGCGACTTTATCCCCAGGAATGTATCTGGTATCTTATAAGAAACCAGTAGGGCCCAAGGGCAGTTCTGAAGAAAAAATCTGCACTCTTCCAATCCTCAGAATCAAACTTAGGCCATCCAGATTATAGTCAGACAATTTGCTGCATGAACTAGATGAACACTCACTAACTCTATACAACAAAATTCATCCTAGTAAGAGTCGTGATATAATTAGAGAATGGAAGATTATAACAGATATTATTAATATTTAATTTTAGGAAGTTATATTTTGAGGTTATTTTAATTATATTATTTTTGGTCTGGACATCTTACCTCAATATTAATGTTGATTTGTTCTTGAACATGTTTCAAAACGATTCTGTTTTATCTTCAGCTTTCCCAGACTGGTTTATTTATGTTGCATTATGTTGCACCACCTGGATGTCGATGTCAGCTCCTCCTGTGGTTGGCCAAAGAACCTCCAAACAAGGTCACCCTCCATCGGAATATCAAAATTCATAACTCTGTTTCTGTTCTTCTGAATATAAATTTTTCCCAAATAGTCAGCTCGTTTGTATTTTCTAACTGTTTTAATAATTTAGTGTCTGAATTGATATTATGTTTTTCAGACCAAACATGAGCAGCAACTGCAGATTTTTCAATTTCTCCATTTTTAATATTTCTTATGTGTTCTTTGGTTCTAATTTTTAGGTTTCTTTTTGTTTTCCCTATATATATCTTTTCACAACCCATGCATTCAATTTGATATATTCCTGACTTTTATTTTTATCAGTTTTTTCATTTTTGTTGGTTTTTATTAGTTTATTTAAACTGTAGTTATTTTTTGGTGCTAATTTAATATTAAATTCTCAAATATATTTTGAAATTTATTATGTACCCAGGGGTGATATGTGAATTTCCTATATTTTTTCATAGGTGGTTCTTCTTTTTCAAGATTACTTCTGGTTATCATTTTTTGTTTTTTATACTTTTCTATCCTTTTATGTACCATTTTTTCATCAAACCCATTTTCTCTTGCTACTTTGATTATGTGTTTTTTCTCATGTTTGAAATCTTCTTCGTTTAAGGGTAAGTTTACCAATCTATGAGTTAAACTATTAAATGCTGCTAATTTATGTCCAATTGGATTGAACCCTGTTGATTTTATAAAATTTTCCGTATGAGTTTCTTTCCTATGAATCCTGAATTCAATTTTTTTTTTCTTCTTCTTCGTTTCTGACCAATTTAAGATCCAAAAAAGGTATTTGTTTATTGTCTTCTATTTCTTTGGTGAATTTAATGTTTGTACTCTGTAAATTAATAGTTTTAGGGAATCTTCTACATGTTTTTTCTTTAACAATACAAATTATATCATCAACATATCTACTCCAAAATTTAAACATTGTGGGATGTGCTTTAGTGATTTTACATTCAAAATCGCTCATAAATAAATTTGCCAGGAAAGGTGATAATGGGTTTCCCATTGAGAGCCCTGATTTTTGTCTATAGAAACTCCCATTGAATGTAAAAAAACATTTGATCAATGCATAACGCAGTTAATTTCAAATGATCTTCTTTGATCTCTCTGTCTATGTTGTTTTTTCTTAACCAATTGTTCAATATCTCCAAAGTTTTTTGTTTCGGTACATTTGTGAATAGTGAAACTACATCAAACGAAACCAACCTATCTGTGGGTTCAATTTCCACTTTTTCTAATTTCTTAACTAATTCCAATGAATTTCAATCTGCAGACTTTCAAAATTATTAATTCTTTTAAATTGATTATTCAGCCATTTCGAAATTTTGTAGGTTGGTGATCCAATATTGTTAATTATTGGCCTCATTTTGTTTCCCGTTTGTGAATTTTGGAAGTCCATGTATATTAGGGTTTCTTGGGTTGCTTACTTTTAATTGAAATTTTTCTTTCTTGGATAGAATTTTAACATTTTTAAAACAGTTTTCCACTTTTTTTATGGTTTTTGGTAGGGGGTCATTCTTAATTTTTTCATACTCTTTTTCTTTCAAAAGTTCTTCCATTCTATTTTGATAATATTCTTTGTCCAGAATTATAATTTGGTTACCCTTATCTGATTTGTATATACAACATTTTTGTTATTTATTTCTTTGAGTGTTTTTAAATTCTCCTACAAACTGGGTTTTTATTTGTATTCTTTATTTTATTCAAAATTTCTTCACATTTTTTTCTGATGATTATTTTTTCTTCTGTAACTAACCCTTCTATTGAATTTTCAATGTCCACTATGTATTCTTCTATTCTATTGGAATAATCTATTGCTGTTTTAGACCGTTTTCTAACAATTTTGTCTCTTTTAGGTTAAAGGTTGCCTTTGAAAAATTTTTAACATAATTTCTGGTGGATTCTGATTTTTCTTCATTTCTGGTTTTATTCTGATGTTTGATTTTATTTGATGTATTCTTCTTTCCCTTTGATTTAGTTAACAAATTATTTATCTTTTTCTTTGTTTAAAGAAAAAGATAAATAATTTGTAACTAAATCAAAGGGAAGAAGAATACATCAAATAAAATCAAACATCAGAAAAAACCAGAAATGAAGAAAAATCAGAATCCACCAGAAATTATGTTAAAATTTTTCAAAGGCAACCTTTAACCTAAAAGAGACAAAATTGTTAGAAAACGGTCTAAAAACAGCAATAGATTATTCCAATAGAATAGAAGAATACATAGTGGACATTGAAAATTCAATAGAAGGGTTAGTTACAGAGAAAAATAATCATCAAAAAAAATGTGAAGAAATTTTGAATAAAATAAAGAATACAATAAAAACCCAGTTTGTAAGGAGAATTTAAAACACTCAAAGAAATAAATAACAAAAATGTTGTATATACAAAATCAGATAAGGGTAACCAAATTATAATTCTGGACAAAGAAGATTATCAAAATAGAATGGAAGAACTTTTGAAAGAAAAAGAGTATGAAAAAATTAAGAATGACCCCCTACCAAAAACCATAAAAAAAGTGGAAAACTGTTTTAAAAATGTTAAAATTCTATCCAAGAAAGAAAAATTTCAATTAAAAGTAAGCAACCCAAGAAACCCTAATATACATGGACTTCCAAAAATTCACAAACCGGGAAACAAAATGAGGCCATAATAATTAACAATATTGGATCACCAACCTACAAAATTTCGAAATGGCTGAATAATCAATTTAAAAGAATTAATAATTTTGAAAGTCTGCAGATTGAAAATTCATTGGAATTAGTTAAGAAATTAGAAAAAGTGGAAATTGAACCCACAGATAGGTTGGTTTCGTTTGATGTAGTTTCACTATTCACAAATGTACCGAAACAAAAAACTTTGGAGATATTGAACAATTGTTAAGAAAAAACAACATAGACAGAGAGATCAAAGAAGATCATTTGAAATTAACTGTGTTATGCATTGATCAAATGTCTTTTACATTCAATGGGAGTTTCTATAGACAAAAATCAGGGCTCTCAATGGGAAACCCATTATCACCTTTCCTGGCAAATTTATTTATGAGCGATTTTGAATGTAAAATCACTAAAGCACATCCCACAATGTTTAAATTTTGGAGTAGATATGTTGATGATATAATTTGTATTGTTAAAGAAAAACATGTAGAAGATTCCCTAAAACTATTAAATTACAGAGTACAAACATTAAATTCACCAAAGAAATAGAAGACAATAAACAAATACCTTTTTGGATCTTAAATTGGTCAGAAACGAAGAAAAAAGAAAAATTGAATTCAGGATTCATAGGAAAGAAACTCATACGGAAAATTTTATAAAATCAACAGGGTTCAATCCATTGGACATAAATTAGCAGCATTTAATAGTTTAACTCATAGATTGGTAAACTTACCCTTAAACGAAGAAGATTTCAAACATGAGAAAAAACACATAATCAAAGTAGCAAGAGAAAATGGGTTTGATGAAAAAATGGTACATAAAAGGATAGAAAAGTATAAAAAACAAAAAATGATAAACAGAAGTAATCTTGAAAAAGAAGAACCACCTATGAAAAAATATAGGAAATTCACATATCACCCCTGGGTACATAATAAATTTCAAAATATATTTGAGAAGTTTAATATTAAATTAGCACCAAAAAATAACTACAGTTTAAATAAACTAATAAAAACCAACAAAAATGAAAAAACTGATAAAAATAAAAAGTCAGGAATATATCAAATTGAATGCATGGGTTGTGAAAAGATATATATAGGGAAAACAAAAAGAAACCTAAAAATTAGAACCAAAGAACACATAAGAAATATTAAAAATGGAGAAATTGAAAAATCTGCAGTTGCTGCTCATGTTGGGTCTGAAAAACATAATATCAATTCAGACACTAAATTATTAAAACAGTTAGAAAATACAAACGAGCTGACTATTTGGGAAAAAATTTATATTCAGAAGAACAGAAACAGAGTTATGAATTTTGATATTCCGATGGAGGGTGACCTTGTTTGGAGGTTCTTTGGCCAACCACAGGATGGAGCTGACATCGACATCCAGGTGGTGCAACATAATGCAACATAAATAAAACCAGTCTGGGAAAGCTGAAGATAAAACAGAATCGTTTTGAAACATGTTCAAGAACAAATCAACATTAATATTGAGTAAGAGGTCCAGACCAAAAATAAGATATTATTAAACTGACAGCATCAGAAAGCACGGGTTATTTTAAAGAAAAGTAGCAAAATCAGAAGTGGTCTTATGAGGAAATCACTGGCATTTTAAAGAAAAGAAAACTAGCAAAAATGTATTGGCTGCATGAACCAAATGATGTAATTTTTTTAAAAAATGGGTAACATCAGATGGGAAACCATTACATTTTTTTAAAGAATAATAAGAGGAATATTTGAGAGAGAAGATTAATGATCTTGAAATGAATGCAAAAAAAAGAAAAAAGGAACATAAGAGAATTATATAGGGAATCAGGTTAGAAAGGAAACAGTTTCAGGCCAGAAAAAAAAAGAGGATGAAAACAGGGATATGATAGCAGATTCCAAGGATATATTAAATAGAGAGAAAAAATTATTTTAATCAGCTATTAAATGTACAAGGAGAACAGGATATTTCAGAAGATGATATACAGATAGCAGAAGTATTAGTCACAGAGCCGAGTGCTTAGAGATTGAAATATTAATAGAAAAATTAAAGATGTATAAAGAATCAGGTTCAGATGAAAAACTGCAGAAATCATTAAAATAGGAGGAGAAAAATTGATGGACAAGTTAACACCAATCAATTTTTTATATATAAACATATTTTATAAATATATTAAGTTATGCTGCGAAAATGTGGATATTAAGAAAGTAAATAATTAAAACAATAAAAATTGTACTTGTGATGGCAGTCATCCTCAAGAAATTAAAAATTGTTTAAAATAATCAGCTAGACCTTTTAGAACTAGTTCTTCAAAATTATCATCCAAGTATTGGGGAAGAAAAAAGGAAAATAACTTTATTGTTAACTCCAGAGCATTAGCTACATACACAGAAGAAGAAGAAGAAGCTGCATCAGTTGCTTAGTAAGATTTGGAAAAGAGAGTTTCTTACAAATTTATATACAAAAATCAATCCCATATGTCTTAAGGTGGAAAGAGCAATAATTTTTCTTTAAATCATTCAAAATTCAAATTAATAAGATTAAGCTAAAATAAATATTATAAATAATTCCAATACTACCTCTAAAATAATCAATTAACATACTAATCTATTAAAAAATGATCCAACAAATATAGGGGCATTTCATTACTTTCAATTTCATATAAAATTCTAACAAATACATTACAACCAAGACTTGTTTTTTATATTGATGAGATAATACACGATCATCAATGTGGATTTAAATTGGATTTTAGTATAAGACAGATTCTAGAAAAGAATGGGAATATGATGGCACTAATACATAAACTCAATGTAGACTTCAAAAAGGCTTATAGTTCAATTAAAAGGAAGAAGTTATACAGTAACATACTAGATTTAAGAATTCCTAAAGTTTAGACTTAGGTGTCTAAATGGAACAAGGAGTATGAAGGTAAGCAAAGAATTTTCATAAATTGTTTTAATTTGTAATAGGTTAAAACAAGGAGATGCAATATCTCCTCTGTCCCCATGTGGTGCCAGGTTGTAGAATAGCACCATGGGACCTCCCTCTGTCGTAAAAGGCAAACTAATAGGAGCAGCAAACCGCTGTCCTTAACCAAATATCCTTTCACTTCATAACCTTCCTATACCCCTGGGGATTATGGGTGGATAGATTAACTCATAATCTCCAGTTACCCATCTTACACAAATACCTACTGCTGGTCAGTGAACTAGGAGGTGCATCAATGCTGAGTAGATGTGCTAATAAATAAGACAGAACGCATTACAACAGCCACCAGACCAGCAAGCCAAGACCCTTGGGAATTGATTCGGGTGAAGCCTGGCACCCTCAAACGAGGCCATCTCAGCTAGGGTATGGAACCCCAACAGAAGACTCCCTAGCCCTCCATGTTGGGGGTTAGGAATGCGGCCGACAACCCATCCTGTAAAACTGTCTTGTTAGGAATCCAAATATGAAGCCTCGGAAGGATTAGGGATATCTGGAGGAGGCTCATTGAGGAGGCAAAGGTCCTTATTGGGCTGTAGTGCCATTTAAGAAGAATATCTCATCAGTAATTCAATTTTGTACTAAAGCATGCAATAAAAATTTTATAGAGGATAAAGAGGGCATACAACTCAATGGTTTTATACTATTAGTATATATTGAAGACGTATTATAATGTGATAGTAAGGAAATTCTAAGTCAACAAACACATTCTATTTAAATAACACTGAGAAACTGGGATTGGAAGTAAATATCAATAATTTAACTAAATATGCGATAACACACAGAAATAAATCATTAAATGGAAATGGACACTTAAAAACAAATTAGGGAAGTTTTGA
>JASPKZ010007859.1:0-52500 GCA_030220185.1 Diploptera punctata
TATTGATACGTATAATCATGTGTAGGCCATATTATTGGTAGTGATAATCACGTGTAGGCTAGTTATTGTTATGTATAATCATGTGTATGCTATGTATGTTTATTGATTACGTATAATCATGTGTAGGCTTATGTCTATTGTTATGGATAATCAAGTGTATAGCATGTCTATGTTATGTATAATATTGTGTAGGCTATGTTATTGATAACGTTAATCATGTTAGGCTATGTCTATTGTTATGTATAATAATGTGCAGGTATGCCTATTATTGTAGGATAATCATGTGCAGGCTATGTCTATGTTATGATAATCATGTGTAGGCTATGTTTAGTGCTTCGCTAATTAATGTTAGGGCTAGGTTTATTTATGTATATCATGTGTAGGCTTATGTTTATTGATACGTATAATCATGTTTAGGCTATGTTTATTGTTATGGATAAATCATGTGTAGGCTAATATGTTTATTGATACGTATAATCATGTTTAGGCCCTAGGTCTATTGTTATGTATAATCCGTGCAGGCTATGTCTATTTGTTATGTATAATATGTGTAGGCTATGTTTATTGATACGTATATCACTGGTAGGCTATGTCTATTGTTATGTATAATCATTGTAGGCTATGTTATTGATGTATCATCATTTGTAGGCTTGTTTATTGTTATGATATCATGTGTAGGCTATGTTATTGTTAGTATAATCATGTGCAGGCTGGTATTATTGTATGTTATCAGTTCGGCTAGGTTATGATAGTATAATCTGTTAGGCTATGTCTATTGTTATGTATAATCATGTGTAGGCTATGTTTATTGAACGTATAATATGTGTAGGCTTTGTCTATGTTATGTATAATATGTTTAGGCTATGTCATTGTTATTAAATATGGTGGCTATGTTTATGGATACGTATAAATCCATTTGTAGGCTATGTTTATCTTTGCATACGTATGATCGTTTTTAGGCTCTGTCTATGTTTGTATATCTGTGTAGGCTATGTTTTTGATACGTATAATCATGTTAGGTATGTTTATTGTTATGTCTAACATGTGTAGACTATGTCTATTGTTAGTATAATCATGTGTTAGGCTATGTTTATTGATCCGTATAATCATGTGTAGGTTATATTATTGATAGTATTATCACGTGTAGGCTATGTTTAGTGAAGTATAACATGTGTAGGCTCTGTTTATTGTTATGATACTCAGTGTAGGCTATGTTTATTGATACGTAGAATCAGTGTGGGCTATGTCTATTGTTTTATAATCAGTGTAGGCTATGTTATTGTTTTGTATAATCATGGTAGGCTATGTTTATTGATACGTATAATCATGTTTGGCTTTGTTTATGATAGTATTTTGAATGTTAGGCATGTTATTGTTATGTATAATCATGTGTAGGCTATGTTTATTGTTATGTATAATCATGTGTAGGCTTGTCTATTGTTATGTATAATCATGTGTAGGCTTGTTATGTTATGTATAATCATGTTTAGGCTGTTCTTGTTATGTCTAATCATGTTTAGGCTATGTTTGTTAGGTATAATCAGTGTAGGCTATGTTATGTTAGTATATCATGTTAGGCTATGTCTATGTAGTAAATATGTGTAGGCTATGTTATTTTATGTATATCATTGTGTAGGCTATGTTTATGTTATGATAATCAGGTGTAGGCTAGGCTATTGTTATGTATATTCAGGTAGGCGATGTTTATGTCGTATAATATTGTTAGGCATGTCTACTGTTATTATAATCAAGTGTAGGCAGTCATTGTTATGATAATCATGGTAGGCTATGTTATTGATCTTATTATCATTTTTAGGCTGTTTATTGTTATATTATCATTTTAGGCTAGTATTGTTAGTATAATCTGGTAGGCTATTCTTTGTTATGTATATTCATTGTTAGGCAAGTTATGATCGTTAATCATGTTTAGGCTAGTCTATTGTATGTAATTCATGTGCAGGTATGTATTGTTATGTATAATCCGTGAGGTAGGTATTGATACGTATACTCAGTTTAGGCTATGTCTTTTTGTATGATTCATGTGAGGCTATGTCTATTGTTCTGTATAATCATGTGGCTAGTTTATTGTTATGTATAATCATGTCGGCTATGTTTATGTATGTATAATATGTTTAGGCTATGTCTATTGTTAGATAATCTGTGAGGTAGTGTATTTTAATTAATCATTGTAGGCTATGTTTATTGATACGTATATCACTTGTAGGCCTATGTCTATTGTTATGTCTAATCATGTGTAGGCTATGTTTATTGTTTAGTGTATAATCTGCCAGCTCTGTCTATTGTTATTAATACTCATGTGGCAGGGCTATGTTTAGTGGGTTATGTATAATTCATGCGCAGGCTATGTCTATTGTTATGTATTAATCATGGGCAGGCTATATGTCTATTGTTATGTAATCATGTGTTAGGCTATGTCCTATGGTTATGTAATAATCAGGTGCAGGCTATGTCATTGTTATGTATAATCATGTGTAGGCTATGTGTATTGATACGTATAATCATGTTTTTGGCTATGTTTATTGTTATGTAATAATCATGTGTAGGCTATGTTATTGATCCGTATAATCATGTTTTAGGCTATGTTTATTGTTTATGTATAATCATGTGTAGGCTAGTTTTAGTGATACTTAATCAATGTTAGGCTATTGTCTATTGTTAGGTATAATCATTTGCAGGCTATGTCTATTGTTATGTCTAATCATGTGTAGGCTATTTTAATTGATACGTATAATCACTTGTCGGCGAGGTCTATTGTTATGTATAATCATGTGTAGGCTAGGTTGTATTGATACGTATAATCCTGTTTAGGGCTATGTTTTTTGATACGTATAATCATGTTAGAGGCTATGTCTATTGTTATGTATAATCATGTGCAAGCTATTTCTATTGTTATGTATAATCATGTGCAGGCTAATGTTTAGTGATAACGTATAATCATTGTTTAGGCTTAATGTCGATTGTTTATGTAATAATCATGTGTAGGCTAAATTTTTATGTATACGTATAATCATTTGTAGGCTATATTTATTGATACGTATAATCACGTGTAGGCTATGTCTATTGTTATGTATAATCATGTGTAGGCTATGTTTATTGATACGTATAATCATGTGTAGGCTATGTCTATTGTTATGTATGAATCACGTGTAGGCTATGTCTATTGTATGTATAATCATGTGTAGGCTATGTTTATTGATACGTATAATCATGTGTAGGCTATGGTATATTGTTATGTATAATCACGTGTAGGCTTAGTCTATTGATACGTATAATCATGTGTAGGCTATGTCTACTGTTATAGTATAATCACGTGTAGGCTATGTCTATTGTTATGTATAATCATGTGTAGGCTATGTTTATTGATACGTATAATCATGTTTAGGCTATGTCTATGTTATGTATAATCACGTGTAGGCTATGTTATTGTTATGTATAATCATGTGTAGGCTATGTTTATTGATACAGTTATAATCATGTTTAGGCTATGTCTATTGTTATGTATAATCACGTGTAGGCTATGTCTATTGTTATGTATATATCATGTGTAGGCTATGTTTTATTGATACGTATAATCATGTTGTAGCGCTATGTCTATTGATACGTATAATCATGTGTAGGCTATGTCTATTGTTATGTATAATCATGTGTAGGCTATGTTTATTGATACGTATAATCATGTGTAGGCTATGTTTATTGATACGTATAATCATGTGTAGGCTATGTCTATTTGTTATGTATAATCACATGTGTAGGCTATGTCTATTGTTATGTATAATCATGTGTAGGCTATGTTTATTGATACGTATAATCATGTGTAGGCTATGTTTATTGTTATGTATAATCATGTGTAGGCTATGTCTATTGATAAGTATAATCATGTGTAGGCTATGTCTATTGTTATGTATAATCACGTGTAGGCTATGTCTATTGTTATGTATAATCATGTGTAGGCTATGTCTTATTGTTATGTATAATCAGGTGTAGGCTATGTTTATTGATTACGTATAATCATGTGTAGGCTATTGTTTATTGTTATGTATAATCACGTGTAGACTATGTCTATTGTTATGTATAATCATGTGTAGGCTATGTTTATTGATACGTATAATCACGTGTAGGCTATGTCTATTGTTATGTATAATCATGTGTAGGCTATGTTTATTGATACGTATAATCATGTGTAGGCTATGTCTATTGTTATGTATAATCACGTGTAGGCTATGTCTATTGTTATGTATAATCATGTGTAGGCTATGTTTATTGATACGTATAATCATGTTTAGGCTATGTCTACTTGTTATGTATAATCACGTGTAGGCTATGTCTATTGTTATGTATAATCATGTGTAGGCTATGTTTATTGATACGTATAATCATGTTTAGGCTATGTCTATTGTTATGTATAATCATGTTTAGGCTATGTCTATTGTTATGTATAATCACGTGTAGGCTATGTCTATTGTTATGTATAATCATGTGTAGGCTATGTTTATTGATACGTATAATCATGTTTAGGCTATGTCTATTGTTATGTATAATCATGTGCAGGCTATGTCTATTGTTATGTATAATCATGTGTAGGCTATGATTATTGATACGTATAATCATGTTTAGGCTATGTCTATTGTTATGTATAATCATGTGCAGGCTATGTCTATTGTTATGTATAATCATGTGCAGGCTATGTCTATTGTTATGTATAATCATGTGTAGGCTATGTTTATTGATACGTATAATCATGTTTAGGCTATGTCTATTGTTATGTATAATCATGTGTAGGCTATGTTTATTGATACGTATAATCACTTGTAGGCTATGTCTATTGTTATGTATAATCATGTGTAGGCTATGTTTATTGTTATGTATAATCATGCGCAGGCTATGTCTATTGTTATGTATAATCATGTGCAGGCTATGTCTATTGTTATGTATAATCATGTGTAGGCTATGTTTATTGATACGTATAATCATGTTTAGGCTATGTCTATTGTTATGTATAATCATGTGCAGGCTATGTCTATTGTTATGTATATTCATGTGCAGGCTATGTCTATTGTTATGTATAATCATGTGTAGGCTATGTTTATTGATACGTATAATCATGTTTAGGCTATGTTTATTGTTATGTATAATCATGTGTAGGCTATGTTTATTGATACGTATAATCATGTTTAGGCTATGTTTATAGTTATGTATAATCATGTGTAGGCTATGTTTATTGATACGTATAATCATGTTTAGGCTATGTCTATTGTTATGTATAATCATGTGCAGGCTATGTCTATTGTTATGTATAATCATGTGTAGGCTATGTTTATTGATACGTATAATCACTTGTAGGCTATGTCTATTGTTATGTATAATCATGTGTAGGCTATGTTTATTGATACGTATAATCATGTTTAGGCTATGTCTATTGTTATGTATAATCATGTGCAGGCTATGTCTATTGTTATGTATAATCATGTGCAGGCTATGTCTATTGTTATGTATAATCATGTGTAGGCTATGTTTATTGATACGTATAATCATGTTTAGGCTATGTCTATTGTTATGTATAATCATGTGTAGGCTATGTTTATTGATACGTATAATCACTTGTAGGCTATGTCTATTGTTATGTATAATCATGTGTAGGCTATGTTTATTGATACGTATAATCATGTGTAGGCTATGTCTATTGTTATGTATAATCATGTGCAGGCTATGTCTATTGTTATGTATAATCATGTGTAGGCTATGTTTATTGATACGTATAATCATGTGTAGGCTATGTAAATTTTTACGTATAATCATGTTTAGGCTATGTCTATTTTTATGTATAATCATGTGTAGGCTATGTTTATTGATACGTATAATCATGTGTAGGCTATGTTTATTGGTACGTATAATCATGTTTAGGCTATGTCTATTGTTATGTATAACCATGTGTAGGCTATGTTTATTGATACGTATAATCATGTTTAGGCTATGTCTATTGTTATGTATAATCATGTGCAGGCTATGTCTATTGTTATGTATAATCATGTGTAGGCTATGTTTATTGATACGTATAATCATGTGTAGGCTATGTTTATTGGTACGTATAATCACGTGTAGGCTATGTCTATTGTTATGTATAAGCATGTGTAGGCTATGTTTATTGATACGTATAATCATGTTTAGGCTATGTCTATTGTTATGTATAATCATGTTTAGGCTATGTTTATTGATACGTATAATCATGTTTAGGCTATGTCTATTGTTATGTATAATCATGTGTAGGCTATGTTTATTGATACGTATAATCATGTTTAGGCTATGTCTATTGTTATGTATAATCATGTTTAGGCTATGTTTATTGATACGTCTAATCATGTTTAGGCTATGTCTATTGTTATGTATAATCATATGTAGGCTATGTTTATTGATACGTATAATCATGTTTAGACTATGTCTATTGTTATGTATAATCATGTGTAGGCTATGTTTATTGATACGTATAATCATGTTTAGGCTATGTCTATTGTTATGTATAATCATGTGTAGGCTATGTTTATTGATACCTATAATCATGTTTAGGCTATGTCTATTGTTATGTATAATCATGTGTAGGCTATGTATATTGTTATGTATAATCATGTGTAGGCTATGTTTATTGATACGTATAATCATGTTTAGGCTATGTCTATTGTTATGTATAATCATGTGCAGGCTATGTTTATTGATACGTATAATCATGTTTAGGCTATGTCTATTGTTATGTATAATCATGTGCAGGCTATGTCTATTGTTATGTATAATCATGTGTAGGCTATGTTTATTGATACGTATAATCATGTTTAGGCTATGTCTATTGTTATGTATAATCATGTGTAGGCTATGTATATTGTTATGTATAATCATGTGTAGGCTATGTTTATTGATACGTATAATCATGTTTAGGCTATGTCTATTGTTATGTATAATCATGTGCAGGCTATGATTATTGATACGTATAATCATGTTTAGGCTATGTTTATTGATACGTATAATCATGTTTAGGCTATGTCTATTGTTATGTATAATCATGTGTAGGCTATGTTTATTGATACGTATAATCATGTTTAGGCTATGTCTATTGTTATGTATAATCATGTGCAGGCTATGTCTATTGTTATGTATAATCATGTGTAGGCTATGTTTATTGATACGTATAATCATATGTAGGCTATGTTTATTGGTACGTATAATCACGTGTAGGCTATGTCTATTGTTATGTATAATCATGTGTAGGCTATGTTTATTGATACGTATAATCATGTTTAGGCTATGTCTATTGTTATGTATAATCATGTGTAGGCTATGTTTATTGATACGTATAATCATGTTTAGACTATGTCTATTGTTATGTATAATCATGTGTAGGCTATGTTTATTGATACGTATAATCATGTTTAGGCTATGTCTATTGTTATGTATAATCATGTGTAGGCTATGTTTATTGATACGTATAATCATGTGTAGGCTATGTTTATTGGTACGTATAATCACGTGTAGGCTATGTCTATTGTTATGTATAATCATGTGTAGGCTATGTTTATTGATACGTATAATCATGTTTAGGCTATGTCTATTGTTATGTATAATCATGTGTAGGCTATGTTTATTGTTATGTATAATCATGTGTAGGCTATGTTTATTGGTACGTATAATCACGTATAGGCTATGTCTATTGTTATGTATAATCATGTGTAGGCTATGTTTATTGATACGTATAATCATGTTTAGGCTATGTCTATTGTTATGTATAATCATGTGTAGGCTATGTTTATTGATACGTATAATCATGTTTAGGCTATGTCTATTGTTATGTATAATCATGTTTAGGCTATGTTTATTGATAGTCTAATCATGTTTAGGCTATGTCTATTGTTATGTATAATCATGTGTAGGCTATGTTTATTGATACGTATAATCATGTTTAGACTATGTCTATTGTTATGTATAATCATGTGTAGGCTATGTTTATTGATACGTATAATCATGTTTAGGCTATGTCTATTGTTATGTATAATCATGTGTAGGCTATGTTTATTGATACGTATAATCATGTGTAGGCTATGTTTATTGGTACGTATAATCACGTGTAGGCTATGTCTATTGTTATGTATAATCATGTGTAGGCTATGTTTATTGATACGTATAATCATGTTTAGGCTATGTCTATTGTTATGTATAATCATGTGTAGGCTATGTTTATTGTTATGTATAATCATGTGTAGGCTATGTTTATTGGTACGTATAATCACGTGTAGGCTATGTCTATTGTTATGTATAATCATGTGTAGGCTATGTTTATTGATACGTATAATCATGTTTAGGCTATGTCTATTGTTATGTATAATCATGTGTAGGCTATGTTTATTGATACGTATAATCATGTTTAGACTATGTCTATTGTTATGTATAATCATGTGTAGGCTATGTTTATTGATACGTATAATCATGTTTAGGCTATGTCTATTGTTATGTATAATCATGTGTAGGCTATGTTTATTGATACGTATAATCATGTTTAGGCTATGTCTATTGTTATGTATAATCATGTGTAGGCTATGTCTATTGTTATGTATAATCATGTGTAGGCTATGTTTATTGGTACGTATAATCACGTGTAGGCTATGTCTATTGTTATGTATAATCATGTGTAGGCTATGTTTATTGATACGTATAATCATGTTTAGGATATGTCTATTGTTATGTATAATCATGTGCAGGCTATGTTTATTGATACGTATAATCATGTTTAGGCTATGTCTATTGTTATGTATAATCATGTGTAGGCTATGTTTATTGATACGTATATTCATGTTTAGGCTATGTCTATTGTTATGTATAATCATGTGTAGGCTATGTTTATTGATGTTTATAATCATGTGTAGGCTATGTTTATTGATACGTATAATCACGTGTAGGCTATGTCTATTGTTTTGTATAATCATGTGTAGCTATGTTTATTGATACGTATAATCATGTTTAGGCTATGTCTATTGTTATGTATAATCATGTGTAGACTATGTCTATTATCGTATATGTATGATTGTTTCTTTTGTAAATTCATTGCATATTAATTTTTAGTTAAATGTGAAAATATGACAAAGGATGAAACGAATTGTGATAATAAAATTCCAACGCAACATTTGGTTTGACAACTGTCGAAAATCACGAAAAAAAACTTTAACCTGTTTAGTCGACCCCAGTATTTGAAACGAGTCTCAATCGCTATTTCATGTTAAACCATCCGAATAATATGATTGTACTGACGAACGAAGTCTTAACTTTTTTATACAAATATATATGCCGTTTCGTTGAAATAAAATAAAGCTATTTTTTCTTCAATTCAGGTTTTGGAGGAAATCTCCGAACCTAACAGACTTAATTTATTTATTTACTTATTTTTGAAACTGCCATCCACGTTTTATTACAATGGTATGTCCCGATTTTCGTCGTAGAAATTGGTAATTTCGATCGCTGGATCGGTTTTTAGTATTTCATTCAGGTTAAACCCTTCCGCTAATAATCCGATTCTGCTGGTTAATGATCTGGACTTATATTTCTATATTGATTGCTACATGCCGAGTTTAGTTCCAAAAAACAAGTATTTTTTTCAATCTTACAACTTCAATTCCTTCGGAATTCGGTATAGCTGGATAGATGGAATGTAGTCGTTTAATACTAGTCTCCTCCAAAATAAAGTCCGACCATGATTATGCATATCTTTTTCGTACATTTTATTTTGTTGACGTGTTAAAAAATAAGGTAATATCTCGTTTACAATATTAGATTGTGTTTAATAGAATGTGTACTTCTGTTGTGTTTATAATGAATTTTCGGAAATACTTTACGCGAAAAAAATTTCTAAGTTCCAATCATGCATCATGGACATATGCCAACAAACGCGAAGCGGTTTACACTATGGAATCACGGGATGTAGCCAACATATACACGATATTTAACGAACCTAAAAGCTAACCTAACACAATTTAAATATTCTTACCTGTGAAATTCTATAGTAATCCTGCCCGAGGGCAGGTCTTTCACTGAATCATAGCATTTTCATGCTGTGCTTTGCAGCTTTACTAGGGAATTATAGGTGTGGTAGCTTCCCGTTGCCTTCCACACCAGTAATGAATGATGATGATAACGATAAGGATGATGATGGCCGGATGATTTTCGGGGACCGTTGGGCCCTAAGCTTCCTTACATTTGTCTTACAGTTGAGGAAAAACCCCGGAAAAAACCTCACCCAGGAGCCTGTCCCGACCGGGAATCGAACCTGAGCCCGCTGCGTAACAAGGCAGCACGCTACCTCGAGACCACAGCGGTGGACTACCTGTGAAAGACCTACCTAAAAGCTAAACTGACGCAATTTAAGCACTTTAACCTGTGAAAGAATGCAACGCCCAAAAATAAAAGTAAGTTCTGAAATTCTGAAGTATATGTGTACAGTTAATTAGTGTATGCTCTGTATTGGCTGCACTGGAACACGCCGTTGTTGCTGCATAGAATATTCGTTAAAATCAATATGGCTGCCACGTCTTCATGCTATGTATATAATTAAATAGGCTATCATAGAAAAATATATTGAAATAATCATTAGAAAAAATGTAAAAATCATTGTAAACGGTGGGAAATAATTTGAAAAATGAAACTCCGAGAATAAACGTTGACATGAGTTTATGAAGGAATTAAAAAGTCGCATCACAGGTTATAAAGTTTAGCCGAATTTCCTTCATGTACAAGTTCACTGATTTTGCATTTAATAATGATAAGAAAGGTTGATATTTGCTAATGAATATTTATTACAAATCTATTCGATGGCGACATATTCGGCTAACACTGAGAGAAGCAAGTCCAGTTGATAACTCCCAGATAATACTAATCTCCAATGGGTTTTCAAATGTCATTGTAACAATAGACTACCAGGAAGTAAACTCCTATATTTTCATTTTAGTCCACCGCTGCGGTCTCGAGGTAGCGTGCTGCCATGTCACGCAGCTGGCCCAGGTTCGAACCCCGGTCGGGACAGTTTTTCTGGGTGAGGTTTTTATCGGGGTTTTTCCTCACGTGTAAGACAAATGTCAGGAAAACTTTAAGGCCCAAACAATCCCCTAAATCATATGGCCATAGCAATCATTATTCATATTCATCTTAGATTAAGCTTAGGGTTAGGGACTCTCCTGGCGCACCACTATCATCACCCATCATATCATCGGGGCAATGTAACCCCGCCTTCCAAGCGCCCCAACCTCAGAAGTGGGTTACAAGTACGCCATGCCAGGAGATAACACCACGAATGTCGAAACATTTGTAAAAAGAAATTAATATTAGAGGACAGTAATCATTATTTAGGTTATCCATGCGATATTATAAATATATGAAGATAAAAGCTTTTATCCAATACACTTACTTTTGCTCCTGCGATGTGGAATTAGGTCATCCAATTCGTTACATTCAAGAAGCGACATACAAATCAACGTCGCAACACAGTAGAACATTAAATATTTCATCCTGCAGCAATATCCTATTTTTATATAATTTCCTGAAAAAAAATCACACCACCATCAGCTGATCAATTGAAATAAATAATTATGAATTACTGTTGAGTGATTCCGGATTATGTGGCCGTGGTCCATAGTTGGTGTTGATACCAGACGTTTCGCCCTCAACTGCGGAGGGCATCTTCAGTGGCGAGTGCTTCTAGGCGTGTTTCCTGGTCGGAAGATCTACTTAGAATGAGCGCTGTGGACGTAGAGGACGTTGTATTAGTGGTAGTGTATTATACGTCCACAGCGCTCATTCTAAGTAGATCTTCCGACCAGGAAACACGCCTAGAAGCACTCGCCACTGAAGATGCCCTCCGCAGTTGAGAGCGAAACGTCTGGTATCAACACCAACTATGGACCACGGCCACATAACCCGGAATCACTCAACATTATGATTACCGGCCGTGAAAGCCTGCATTCAACTATGAATTACTGTTCCAAATTTTAAAGCATAATACTGAAATAAGTATCATGTTACAAACTTACATTTTTCCTTAAAATGCGGGAAAATTCAGTTATTAAGTGCATCGTCTAGATAAGTTAATGTATACCTTGAAAATAAGTTTAATGTATTATGTTTAGTAGTAATAATAACTTTTATAATTATTATCACAAGTAATGTCACGAGTGATTTCCAAATTATCGATAAATGCACGACTCACGAAGTGAGGAGTGAATTTATCTAGAGAATTTGGAAATCAAGAGTGGCATTTGTTAGGACTATTTGAAGTAAAGTAAAGTAGTCCCACTATAGGCCTCGGGAGGTCCTTGGGGTAGTAGGAGGTTAAGGCTCCCACTTTTTGTGGATAAACGTCTGGTAATGAGTATTTCCGTTAGAGGCTGAGTCGACTCCAGAGCCATAGTGCCACCAGAAGGTTTGGGTTAGTTTATAAATCCTGACCCCACCGGGACTTGAATCCCCGACCTTCCGGCTTGTACTATTTAATGAATAAAATTAAGCTGTTTACTCACAGATCATTATTTAAATATAGTTATTTTAAAATATTTACATATTTAATGTAAACGGCGATGTTTTAAAACAAATGAGAAACGACTTGTACGCTTGATGCTTCTTTTGTTCGTCACTGCAACCAGATCATATTATTTATTGCCAAAGGAACGCAATATTGTAAGAATGCACTCTAGTGGAGAACAAATGAAATACATCAAACTGTATATTAATTCATTTCTGATGTCCTATGATGTAAATATGATAATTATATTTTTCTGGGAAAAAATACATTTAAGAAAGTGCAAACATTGGTATAATCAATTGCTACAAATGTTTTTTATAATAACTCCCGCAAGCGGTATATGTTGACATTCATGCACTATATATACAATCTGGCACTAGCAGTATTTCTTAGAGAGTTAGTCACTGCAAAATAATGCTACGACCTATTCAAAATGTTAAAAAGGAGCTGCTCTCTTTATTATGATAAACTCTAGTTGGTAAATTCTAGGCGAAACACGACTGTGATTGGTTGTAAATCAAAAAAACATTGTAACGTGATTGGTCATTGACTCCCATTTGGGGCATGAGTTAAATAGTCATCATTATTATTAGTATAGTAGCAGGGGTAGGAGTAGTCTTGGTACTGCTAGTATAAGTAATACTATTTACTTATCTACGTTTACACAGTATCTACAGAGTGATTCAGAAATATGGCTATACGTTTGATCGCATTTTGTGACGAAAATATTATTATTAATAGAAATATGATGTTATCGTTGGAAAGGGAATCCTTCAAATTACAACAATAGAATAAAACAAAACAAAACACTGCTCACATGCAGCTTGGCGGGTTGATTTTTGTGGCCTACCGTCGAAAGCCTCAACAATTCACTTCGTTGTTTCTGCTTCCGTGCTAATGCGAGGCCTTCCAGAAGGTTTGATTTTCTGCATTCTTTCCGTTGCCAGCAGTCGTTTTCTCCACTTCCCAACAGTCGACGGCTGCAATGCTACGTTAAACTCACGTCTTGCGGCCTCACGATCATTAGCATATGTTATTGCCCATGCAGCAATTGTAATTTGTTGTTGGATATTCAACGCCATTTTGACTAATGACGTAAGTTCTACGCTGTTTTATTTTATTCTATTTTTGTAATTTGAATAATTGCCTTCCCAACGGTAATTTAATATTTCCTGTAATGGTAATATTTTCATCACACAATGCGATCAAACGTATAGCCATATTTATGATTCACCCCGTATGGCAGTTCTATTAACTATGATAATTGAGAGGTATGATAGAGAGAACTATTCAAGTTTGTACGAGGACGTTCAGAAGTAAACGACCAGCCTCCCGGCGCACTCTTTATGTGGACAAGACGATCAAAAAGAGGCCTCCAGTTACTGATTCAGATGCCTTTGCAATTTAAGATTTTCATTTAGAACTTCTGCCTTTAGACCATACGACTCTGATCATGTTTGGCTATCCGGATACAGTATTGTAATTAGGCTTTTTTTGTTTGCGGCGCATTTTATTCCCCTCCTATTTAGTTCCTCTTTTGACACCCTTGTTTTTAATAATTTTTATATTTAATATATTTATTTCCATCTTTTTTCTGGCATATTATAAAGCTTGGGTTCGTCCTTGTTTGAGTGTCCAAGTTTGGTTGCCATAGAGAATTATTGGCACGTTTAAAAGTTTGGAATCTGTTAAGAGTGATAGGCTTGTTCAGGGGTATGAATTTTAAATTCCAAAATTTAAGACGAGCCAGTTTTATTTCACCCCCTTTTTCACCACTATCGACCGAGTAACCATTTAACCGAGGTATGTATGTATATCCCTTGCAAAGTTGTATGTATGTGCCATTTATAATAATAATAATAATAATAATAATAATAATAATAATAATAATAATAATGATAATGATAATAATAATAATAATGATAATGATAATGATAATGATAATGATAATGATAATGATAATGATAATAATGATAATGATAATGATAATAATGGTAATAATAATGATAATAATGATAATAATAATTATAATAATAATAATAATGCTTGCTTACTCACTGGCACTATCGAACCCGTAGGTTCATGGCCGCGCGGACATAAGCTCTCCATACATCCCTGAGCTAATGTTTTCCAATCATTCCCTGTATAATCTACTTCCCTCAAACCATCATCATCATCATCTTCATTCATGGATTAGGTCTGTTGACCCGTTCCGACTTCAGCCCATCTCTTTCTAGGTCTGCCCACATCTCGGGTGCCTTTAGGTTTGTATTTTGTTATTTGTTTTGGATATCTGTCTTCATACATTCTGTCTATGTGTTGCTTCCATTTTTGTCTATATGTATCCATTTTATCAGTTATTGCAAATATTTCAAGTTCCTGTCTTATTTCTGTGTTCTTGATTCTGTCTTCCTTAGTGCACCCTTTAACAGATCTCAAAAATTTCATTTCTGCCGCCGTTATCCTACTTAGGTCTTGTTTTTTATGTATCCAGGCTTCTGAACCATAGAGCAGTACCGGTACTGCCAACATTTTATAAAATTTCAGTTGGGTCTCTCTTGTTGTTTTGTTATTTAGTGTTCGTTTTATCGTACCACATATTCCCTGGAATTTTGCTCAAACCATTGTTAATGTTATTCTTCCACCTCATTGTTGGTCTACCAACTGGGCGTTCTCCCTCTGGATTTCCTACAAGAAGCTTCCATGCACGTCTTTCGTTCCCCATATGTGCCACATGTCCTGCCAATTGCAGTCTACGAGACTTAACTGTTATTATATCTGGCTTCCTATAAAGACCTTGTAGTTCATCGTTAAGAAGTCTTCTCCATTCGCCTGTTTATACATCTCTCTTTGGAACAAAACTTTTCCTAAGAACTTTACTCACATATACTCGTAATCTCCTTTTCTCCCTTAAATTAAGACTCCATGTTTCGCATCCATATAATAATAGATTTATATATTTTCAGTTTAACGTTTTCTGAAAGGAGTTGGGACATCGAAAGTCTCTGCAAAGCATAATAACACGCATTTCCAAAATTGAGCCTATGTTTAATTTCTTTGTGAATCTCATTCCTGTTTGTGATTAATGTTCCTAGGTATTTGAACTCAGCCACTTCCTCAAAATTTCCCCTTATTTGTCATCAGCTGTCCATTTCCATTATATAATGTATTTCTACGTGTGACCATATATTTAGTTTTATTGATATTTACTTCCAGTCCTAATTTCTTTGTATTACTAAAGAGTGTGTGAGTGTTGTCTATTAGTATCTCCTCGCTATCGGCCAATAGTACTACATCATCAGCATAAACTAACAGCTTATTAATATCACTGAGTTGTAGGCCTTCTTCATCCTAATAATAATAATAATAATAATAATAATAATAATAATAATAATAATAATAATAATAATAATAATAATAATAATAATAATAATAATATAATAATAATATAATAATAATAATAATAATGATAAGAAAATGATAATTTAATATAATAATAATATATTATTATTATTATTATTATTAAATTATCATTTGATAAGAATGATAATATATTATTATTATTAATTATTAAATTATCATTTTTCTTATCATTATTATTATTATTAATTATTAAATTATTAAATTATCATTTTTCTTATAATTATTATTATTATTATTATTATTATTATTATTATTATTATTATTATTAGTAGTAGTAGTAGTAGTAGTGTCTCAGCTCCAGTAGAAATGCTTTTTATTTTTTGACATATTTATTTAAAAACCTACTTCTGTACTCATATTACTCAATTCCACCTGACTTTAATTGAATTTATTACTCTGTCATGAAGAACACACTATATTAACTGCGAATCCTATGTTGAATAGCTTTGTTATGTGTGCATTATTTCAATTTATAATATTTGTACATTCATTATTTGCATTTATGTGATTTCAATTACCAAGATTTCTATTTGTATTATTTATATTCTATTATCGCTATTATTTCTACTATTTCAATTATAGTAAAGTAAAGTAAAGTGATCCCACAACAGACCCGGAGGCCCTTGGGGTAGTTGGAGGTTAAGGCTCCCACTTTTTCTAGACAATCGACACTTTATGTCAGCCGGGTTGTCAGCCCTGCGTGACGGCCGCCTTTACCCCCAGAACAAGCGTCTGGTACTCATTTCGGTTAGAGGCTGAGTCGACCCCAGGGCCATAGTGCCGCCAGAGGGTTTGGGTCAGTTTAAAAATCCTTTTCAATTATAGCAAGTATATAGGCCTATATATATTTTTTTCTCGTCTTTCCCTATTATGTCATATTTTCTTTTGAAAAGACCAGCACAAACATGGTCAATGTACTCAATACCGATGATTGGGTTGTGTCTTCCTAGAGACACAGAGTAGAATACTCAAATAAATAAATAAACAAATAAATAAATAAATAAATAAATAAATAAATAAATAAATAAATAAATAGATAAATAAATAGATAAATAAATAGATAAATAAATAGATAAATAAATAGATAAATACATAAATAAATAAATAGATATTATATACACACAGGGTGTTGCAAAAAATACCGACAACAGAGGTGAGGTGGTATATTGAGACATGTTGATAATTTTTAATAAGGTATCCTTGTCTGAAAATGATGCATTTTCAGACTATGACTAGTTAATTATGCCTCAAGATCAGTGCTAGTTCGACGGATTAGAAGACTCATTACTTGACAACATCTCACGGTTATGGAACCTCTGATACGTGGCTTCGCAACGGAATATGGCTGCAACATGACGGAGCTCCAGCTCACTTCGATGCCAATGTGACGAGACATTTGGATACCACGTATCCATGTCGAGGGGACAGTCCCATGGCCTCCGGGATTATCTGATCTTAACCCTCTCGAATACTTTTTATGGGGCGACATGAAACAATCTGTTTATCAAACTCAGGAGATTCACGTATGGATCTTAACAGTCCGAATCCACGCTGCTGCAGGAATAATTAAAAAAAAAAGGCCAGGCGTATTTGAACGTGTGCGCCAATCACTAAACGCTGATGTACGCTCTGCAATGTGATGGCAGGTGGATATTTTGAAACTTGATGTGACTGTGACAGTATTGTGTCAAGTATTGAGACATGAAATCTAACTAACGGAACTCTTGAGACATAATTAACCAGTCATAGTGTGAAAACGCATCAACGGAACTCTTGAGAAGTTAGCTACTCATAGTGTGAAAATGCATAATTTCCGGACATGGGCACATTATTAAAAATGATCAACATATCTCAATATACAATCTCTCCTCCGTTGTCGGTGTTTTTTGGCAACACCATATATATATATATATATATATATATATTTTTTATTTTAGTTGTTAATTACAAAATGAACATTTATAATGTATATAATTTTAGTGACTATTATTCCTGTAAGATCTGGACCACAAACACTAAGTTATAAGAAACACTCATGTTTTTATTTTTAACTTCATTTTTTCTTGTTTTTATCGTTTGTAACGCAATTTTTTTTTCACTTTAGATCGGAAATAACGACACATATTTTTTTAAGTTATTCATTAATATGTACTATATACATCCTGAGGACAAAACGCTACGCAGGATTTCAAATATTTCCTGTATGTGGGCTAATAGTTGTAAAGTACAAAGATCTCAAAAACAATAAAAGTATTTATTAGGTTTTTATAGTTTTGAATTTCAAATAATAAATTTAACTGCACAGTGAAACTAGCATACTGTACCTGATTATGAAGAATACTTTAACTTACCTGAACACGAGAATACAATGTGATAGCACCGTATTTAACCTTTCGACAATGGAAGAGATTAACTTTGCAATAAAAACAACATATCATTGATAAATACTGAAGTAGTTCATATCACGTTGATATGTAATGCCATAGGCCTAAAATCATAATTTGTCACAAAACGAAATGAACACTACTGACAAGAGAATATGATAAGAAAAACGAACTGTAATACAGTATTACATTAAATGTGAATTTGGTTAAAACAACTGAATATAAGATGTATAGATATAAATGTAGTAGTGTTTTATTTAACGATGTTATTTAGTTATTCAGATTACTAGAGTAGCTATTCTCTTTGTAAAGTAAAGTAATCCCACTACAGGCCTCGGGAGGACCTTGGGGTAGTAGGAGGTTAAGGTTCCCACTTTTTTCTGGACAATCGGCACTTGATGTCAGCCGGGTTGTCAACCCTGCGTGACGGCCGCATTGAGCTCCAGAACAAGCGTCTGATACTCATTTCCGTTAGAGGCTGAGTCGACTCCAGGGCCTTAGTGCCGCCAGAAGATTTGGGTCAGTTTAAAAATCCTGATCCACCACCGGGACTCTTTGTACGAAACCAGATATAATGAAAATAGTTAAGTCTTGTAGACTGCGATGGGCAGGATATGTGGCACGAATAGGGAATGAAAGAGGGACACGGAAACTCCTTTTAGAAAAACCAGGGGACAAACGCCTAGTGGATATATGAAGAATGAGGTGGAAGAATAATATTGACTATGATTTAAGGGAAGAGGATTGTTAAGGGGATGACTGGAAAACATTACCTCAGGATAGAAATGTATGGCAAGCTTATGTCCGTTCGACATGAATCTAAGGTTTCGATATTACAAGTGAGTTAGTTAGTTAACGTCGCTATTCAAATATAGCATGAAAGATCAGGCTAAATTTTTCTCAGAGATCTCTTATAAAGTTTGAGATTCTTTCTCATGCCGTAAATCTATAACAAGATGCGGCGCGGTGGTCTAGTGGTTATGTCTCTTGTTATGTAGTGGGCTCAATTCTTGTAAGGTCGATAGAAGTTTTAGGATCAAATCCGAAGGAAAAGTCCTCCGGGAGGAATTTTCAGCCGTGGGTCCCGTATCTGAAGATTTTCAGGCTCGTGAAAGAACCGCATGTCTGAATAAAAAGCTTACGTGCAAAATTTAAAGCCTACATGTAAACTTATAACTCGCTTTGTTTTTATCCACAGAAAATAAGATCAAGTGTTCACACTACATTCTGAAAATAATTATAGGCTTATACACTACTAAAAAATAGAGGAACACATATATAAACCAAAGCCATTAAATAAATATTGAACCAATTTAATTTTTGAGAGTTAGATGTTTTGATTTGAAGTACGGTATGTTTTTATTTTATTGAAGATGATCTGGGTTTTATTACATTTTCTTTGAATACGTTAGTGAGTGCTCATTGGGTTATTTTTTTAAAATAGGTTTGAAAAATAATCTGTAGTAGAAAATCGCTATTTTGTGTTCTCTGAAGCTAATACTGAGCAATGAGACATCTGAATGAAGCATCCGTTGCACGAGCAGTTTCACTGATTGGAGATGGCGTTCCATTCGCCCTGTCTCAGGATGCTTGATGTCAGCCCTTCCGTCATCCATAGATTGTGGAGGTGAATAGAGCTATATCTGGATACAAAAGGTGACCCGGGAAAGGCCGTAAGAAGAAGACTACGGATGTACAGGATATATTTCTTGTCCTATCAGCTTTGCGCAGACGAATATCTGCAGCCAGAGATTTACAAAATTATTTACGAATAGCAACTGGGGCGGTGATTTCTGATCGGTCTGTAAGAAATATATTGAACAATGCAAGGTTGAGGTCCAGAATCCCCTTTAAAGCCCCTCGTTTAACACGTCAGTACAAAGAAATTTGACTGCGATTTGCTCAGAATCATGCCAACTGGTATCTCCTCCAGTGAATCAAGATTTCGTTTAACGGGTTCTGATGGTCGTACACGACGTGTATAGAGACGTCCTGGAGAACGTTTTGATCGAAGAACAATTGAACGTGACAGATTTGTCTGGGATTACTATTGAGTCTCGTACAGAGCTTGTCGTTGTTCCACAGCGCATGAATGCTGATGTTTACATTAATGACATTATCCTTCAACATCTACTCTTTGCTTATGGCAAGGCCCCTAATTTTCTTCTAGTGCATAATAATGCTAATCTCATACAGAACACGCTGCCAGGATATACTTTAAGAATGCAAATTCGGGTGATGGACTAGCCTGCATGCAGTCCGGACTTCGATCCGATCAAGCACATGTAGATAAGCTGGAAAAACTTGTTCTAAAGCGTCCTGCTGTGCCACAGAATCTGAAAGAACATTCAAATGCACTCACAGAGGAATGGGAGGGAATCTCATAAGTTTCAGTAAGAAGGCTTCTGCGAAGCCTGCCTCGTACGTGTAATGCAGTCATTGAAGCTCACGGAGGACTCACTAAGTAGGCCTACTCAGTGTTGAAATAACCAAGGAAACATTGATTCCTAAAATAATAAATCTCAAATTTCCACTTTGTTTCCTGTTACAAATGATAATTTGTTCGTATTTCCAATACTGTACAATGACATATTGTTTGAAGGTTTATTCTAATATTACATACATTTTCAATTCATAATTACAAACGATCAAACATTAAATTGTTTCAATATTCATTTTGTGGCTTTGATTTAAACGTGTGTTCTTCTATTTTAGTAGTGTATATACAATCTATAAGATAGCAGATAAAATTGATAGCAACAACTACATGGGCATCTCGTTTCTTTCAACTTCGTACAAAGTTCTAACAACTATAATAGTAAGCAGACTTACTCCCTATATTTACGACATTCTAGGAGATCATCAATGTGGATATAGACGAAACAGGTCTACAACAGATCAGATTTTTAGTAGGCCTATAAGACAGATTTTAGAAAAGAAATGGGAATATAATGGTACTGTGCATCAACTAATTGTAGACTTCAAAAGACCATACTATTCAATATTATTAAGAGGCAGCCGTTGTATAGCATCCTGCTGGAGTTTGGAATTCCAAAAAAGTTAGACTTGTATATATATATATATATATATATATATATATGTGTGTGTGTCTTAATGACACAGAGAGTAGTGTCGTGTAGGCAAACAGTTTTCGGATACTTTTGAATTTCACAACGGGTTGATGCAACGAGATACACTGTCACCTCTACTATTCAATTTTGTACTAGAGCATCCCATCAAATCTATTGAGGATGAAGATAGCATATAACTCAATGGTATTAATAAGTTGTTAGTTTATGCTCATGATGTAGTATTAATGGGCTGTAGCATACACTATCGAGTAACACTAAGAAATTGGGATTGGAAGTAAATATCAATAAAACTATATTTATATATATGGTCACACAGAAATGCATTATATAACGGAAAGAGACATCTAATGACAAATGTGCAAAATTTTAAAGAAGTGGCTTAATTAAAATAGGCCTACCTTACTTACTGACTGGCACTATCGAACCCCTAGGTTCATGGCCGCGCGGACATAAGCTCTCCATACATCCCTATCCTGAGCTAATGCTTTCCAATCATTGCCTGTATAATCTACTTCCCTCAAATCATAGTTAATGTTATTCTCCCACCTCATTCTTGGTCTACCAACTGGGCGTTTTCCCTCTGGCTTTCCTACAAGAAGCTTCCATACAAGTCTTGTCTTTCATTCCCCATACGTGCAACATGTCCTGCCCATCGCAGTCTACGAGACTTAACTGTTCTTATTATATCTGGCTTCCTATAAAGACCATGTAGTTCATTGTTATGTAGTCTTCTCCATTCACCTGTCTGTTCATCTCTCTTTGGTCCAAAAATTTTCCTAAGTACTTTATTCTCAAATACTTGTAATCTCCTTTCCTCCCTTAAAGTAAGAGTCCATGTTTCGCACCCATATAATATAACTGGTAGAATAATAGTTTTATATATTTTCAGTTATTGGTAAACAGATGAGGACAGAGACAAAACAAAGATTACATAACATCACATCAAAAGCTGCTCTAAAATACGGAAGTGAAATTTGGATTTTAAATAAAAGAAACTCTCATAAACTTCAAGTAAGCCAAATGCGCTTCTTACGATCATTGTTAGGAGTTAATAGACTGGATCACCAAAGGAACACTACTATCAGAGGAAAACTTGGAGTAGCAAGTTTAAATGAAGATATCCAAAGATACCAACAAGAATGTAAAAATCATCTGAGAAGAATGGCAAGAAATAGACTTCCAAAATTGGCATTCCAATATACCCCAACTGGACATAGGGACCAAGGAAGACCAAAACATCGGTGGAAAGATCAAGACCATCTTCGCTAGGTTTACCGTACAGGCCACATGGCCTAAAACGAATTTGTTCATGATGATGATGATATATTTTCAGTTTAACGTTTTTTGAAAGGAGTTGGGACATCAAGAGTCTCTGCAATGCATAATAGCACGCATTACCAGAATTGAGCCTATGTTTAATTTCTTTGTGCATCTCATTCATATTTGTGATTATTGTTCCTAGGTATTTGAATTCAGCCACTTCCTCAAAATTTCCGTCATTTGTCCTTTATATAATGTATTTCTACGTGTGACCATACATTTAGTTTTATTGACATTTACTTCCAGTCTTAATTAATTAGTGTTACTCAATAGTGTGGTCGTGTTGTCCTTTAGTAACTCTTGGCTATCAACCAATAGTACTACATCATCAGCGTAAACTAACAGCTTATTAATACCATTGAGTTGTAAGCCTTCCTCATTCTCTGAAGATTTAATGACATGCTCTAGTACAAAATTAAATAGTAGAGGAGATAGTGCATTTCCTTGCTTCAAATCATTCTGGATTTCAAAGGTGTCCGAAAACTGTTTGCCTACACGCACCCTAATCTTTGTGCCATTTAGACACATTCGTATATGTCTAACTTTTTACGAATTCTGAACTCCATCAGGATACTATATAACTTCTCTCTCTTAATTGAATCATATGCTTTTTTGAAGTCTACATAGAGTTGGTTACAGTATCATTATATTCCCATTTCTTTTCTAAAATCTGTCTTATACTAAAAATATGATCTGTTGTAGACCTTTTTCTTCTAAATCCACATTGATGGAATTCAAATACCTAGGAACAATAAATACAAATATTGGGAATGAGATGCACAAATAAATTAAACATCGGCTCATTTCTGGAAATGCATGCTCTTATCCATTACAGGGAATGTCGTCCCAACTATTTTCAAGAAACATTAAACTGAAAATATATAAAACTGTTATTCTACCAGCTCTATTATATGGATGCAAAACCTGAGCTCTTACTTTAAGGGAGGAAACAAGATAGCGAGTATTTGAAAATAAAATTCTTAGGAAAATTTTGGACCAGAGAGAAATTAACAGACAGGTGAATGGAGAAAACTACATAACAGTGAACTTCATGGTCTTTATAGAAAGACACATATAATAAAAACGGTAAGTCTCGTAGACTGCGATGAGCATGACATGTGGTACGAATGGAGAGTGAAAGACGTTGAAGGAAGCTTCTTGTAGAAAAACCGGAGAGAAAACGCCCAGTTGGTAGACCAAGAATGAGGTGGGAGAATAATATTAACCATGATTTGAGGGAAGTGGATTATACAGTGATGATTGGGAAACATTAGCTCACGGTAGGGATTTATGGAGATCTTATGTCTTCGCGGCCATGAGCCTATGGGTTCGACAGTGCCAGTGAGTTAGTGTATACATGGATTCTTCTAAACTATCAATTGCAACACTTGCGTGTATGTTATGTAAGATTAATTGAGATTCGTAATCTGAAAAATTAAAGATAAGAGTCGTCAGATTAATTTAATAAACCAAACTGGAAAATTCCATTGCATCTTCTAGAAATCAGTATTTTTATTCTTATTAATTAAATCCTATGATATAATTAAGGAGCAATGATAATATGTAAATCAAATTGGGATTAGAGCAACAATAAATCTGATCAATAAATAAATCTAGTTCTCATGTTAATTATCAAGGAATTGTAATTTATCAGCCTCTTTGAGAGGACGAAGATCTTTGATAATTAAATAAATTAAGTAAAACATTATTTCTGCCATACTACTTTTTCCTTCCTATATTGTATATACTGATACAATTTCTCTTTCATTATAGAATTATTGAACGAGACCTCATTATTAGATCTAACTATAATTTTTCTTCTTTCTTCTTCTTCTTCTTCTTCCTTTCAAGTATTAGGCCAAGGCCTGTTACGATCCTATGGGAAATTCTCGTATAAGACTTGAAAGCATAATAATAGTCCCTTCGATTGGTTGCTGGCCAAAGGAAGGCAAGACCAGTGATGGGGCTGCCATCTTAGAGCCTCTGGTCAGCCTTTTCTGGAGAAGAAAAGAAAATAAAGGAAAGAAGAAATGGAAGAAAGGAAGGTCTCCCTAGCCCTAATAGCGTCGGGGTCGGAAAAACAAGAGTTAACCGTGAGAGGTTTAGATAGTAAAGTTAAAAGAGTGCAAAACACAAGTAAGTGGAAGAAATGCTTTGCACAGCTTGGGCACCTTGTGGTCGCCATCCACATATCCCCTAGATGAGGACTCCTTCGATCTATTAAAAATATTGGATTTATAATTTAATATATATATCCACTAAACAACAGTGAATTCTTTCCAGTCACAAAATATATGATATACTATGTTTTATGACATGCAGAACACGAAAATAGCGCTAGTTTTGTCGTATCATCTAACGGTATCGAGGTGTTTGTATCGCATGTTGTAATGGAACTGCTTGTTTTCGTGGGTTAACTCTCTCATTGTACCTCTTCCACCTAATTATTGGTCTACCTAATGGAGAAACAGTTCTAATATATATTGTCAACATGACTGGTATAGTATAGCAAACTAGGTGCTGGTACAACTGACATTTGAGTGTTAGAAAGTCACCTCATAGAATATGAGGAAGTTTGTACAAACCTTTGTTGCAATTTAACAAATTGGGAATAAAAGATTAACATCTTTAGGAATTCCAAGGCTAAAGCGCCCAATATGAAGGCCAAAAATGAGGTGGAGATTAATATTAACCATCATTTGAGAGAGGTAAATACTACAGGGAGTGATTGGAAAGCATTACCTCATGATATGGATGTACGGAGAGCTTATGTTCGCGTATCCAATAGACCTTCGGGTTCGACAGCGATAGTGAGTTAGTTAAGAGTAGGATACACAGTAATAACTGAAGTCATTAACGTATTAATACATATTTGGGCGTGCAATGACTCAGATACCTACTATTTCTGACTTGAGGTTCTTTTATTTGCCATAAATCTGAGATATGGGCCCCAAGACTTAACTTTATAACTGATCAGAGCACTAACGCCATCTTGGTTTAGTATCACCTTGCACCTCTCAAGATGCTGAATGTGTCTTGTGCTGATATTGTTTATAACCCTGTAGACGAGTGAATATAATAAGTAAATAAAAAATCTCCCTCTTACGACAGCAACATACAAGTAAATCCATTCATAGTAATTCTGCCCGATGGCAGGTCTTTCTTTGCAATCATAGCATTTTCATGCTATGCTTTGCAGCTTTACTAGGGAATTATAGGTGTGGTAGCTTCCCGTTGCTTTCCACACCGGTGAAGGATGATGATGATGATGATGACCATATGCTTTTGGGGACCGTTTGGGCCTAAACGTTTTCCTGACATTTGTCTTACAGGTGAGGAAAAACCCCGATAAAAACCTCACCCAGAAAAACTGTCCCGACCGAGGATCGAACCCGGGCCCGCTGCGTGACAAGGAAGCACGCTACCTCGAGACCACAGCGGTGGACATACAAGTAAATAGATTGCTATAAATGAAAAGGAGATGTCAGCACAGGCACTTAATAGTGGGAATGATAGTAACTCCAAAAAATGAGGAAAAATATAAAACAAATGTTAGAAAAAAACAGAAAAACTAAGAGATAACTTACAGGAAATTGGTAATAAAATTGGGGAAATAGTTCATAAAACTAAATCAAACTTTGAATCTAAATGAAAAAAAAAAGATACAAAAATGGATTACTTAACCATGGGTCGGTCCCGGTCAATTAGTGATTGGTATTCTCCCTCAGGCTGTGACCTGGGTATAGCTTCTTTCGGAAGTAAAGTAAAGCAATGGTGCTCTTGTTATAGGGCCTACATTTGTAAGTATATGTGTGTGTTCCCCATACGCCCCGAGTGGGAACACAGGAGTCCCCTTGCGGGAATTTCTTAGCCTTCTTCTTCTTCCTTCCTTCCAAGTATTAGGCCAAGGCCTGTTACGATCCCATAGAAAATTTTCCCTCCAGCGTTTCATAGGACGGCCCAGTGATCTTCGTACTCTTGGTATAGGCCTATAATTATAAACGGCTCTGGGGATCCGATTTGAACTCATTCTTTCTAGATGGTGTTTCCAATTTAGTTGGTACTGTTTAATATATTCCAAAATTGACGTAGTCTTCAATTCTTTTAAGATATCGGTGTTCCTTTTCCGATCCCATCTGGTGTAACCCGCTGTTCTTCGCATGAATCTCATTTCACAAGCCGTTATTCTGCTTTCATGTTGTCTTTTTAGCGTCCATGCTTCACTATCATAGGTCAACACTGGTCTAGCCAAAGTGTTATATAAACGTAATCTGGTGTTTTTTGTACAAGGGATGGTTTCATAACTTGATTAATAATTCCCAAACTTTTATTATAACTAGTAATTTTTTTTCAGGAATATCCGTTTCATCCCAGATGGAGAGATAATATGCAAGATATTTAGGCTATAAGATGGCAGCCCCGTCACTGGTCTTGCCTTCCTTTGGCCAGCAACCAATCAAACGGACTATTATTATGCTTTCAAGTCTTATACGAGAATTTCCCGGAAGGATCAAACTAATGACGACCAAAGCATGAAAAAGACAACTCTTGGAAGAAAAAAAATTGCTTTTTAGCACATGGAATTTCTTAACCAGACTAGCTTAGTTACGCTTTTTTTACCTATAGATGTCAAAGAGTGACATGTGGTTAGCACATCGCCTCAATGAGATATCTAGAGGGCAACTAAGGTATTACTAGGATGGATTAAGGTAAGTAAAATTTTACTCAGAGGCCTTTTATTCAGCCTTGAGATTCTTTTACGAGCCTGGAAAACTTCAGACTCGCGACTCACGGCTTAAAGTCACTCGAAGAGGATTTGTCTTTTGACTTTCAATCCTAAAAATCCATCGACTCTGATAGGATTTAAACCCGCAATCCTCAATAATGGAGACAAGGGACATAAATACTATATCACTAGATTTAGGGTACATAAATGAACAGCAAACATTTTAAGAGATATCCGATAAAAAATTGCCGGATATTTCATTCCATATTTGAATAGCGACGCTAACTAACTCACTGATATCTACTATTGACACCGTAGGTTCGTAGCCGCACAGACATAAGCTCTCCATACACCCCTATCCTGATGTAATGTTTTCCAGTCATTCCCTGCATAATCTACTTCCCTCAAATCATTGTTAATATTATTCTCCCACCTGATTCTTCGTCTATAAACTGGGCATTTTCCCTCTAGTTTTCTTACAAAGTAGCTTCCATGCCAGTCTTTCATTCCACATTCGTGCCACATGTCCTACCCATCGCAGTTTTTGAAGGCTTAACTCTTCTTATTAGGTCTGGTTAATCCGAATAATTACATAACGTCAATACTAATAAAATTCATTGCTTAAAACTGTTGAGGTTGATAGTCATAAAATAAGATAACATTAAAATATGTACCTTCTTAGGTCACATATCGTCAGCAAGAACACTTCAGTTACGGATAATAAATACTACATTAAAACCACCGTCGAGAACATCTCAACAAATGTACGGAAGAAATATATCTGCTGATGATGGAATAGATATTCTGAAAGGCCTACAGGAAAATAAAGCATATATATATATATATATATATATTTTACAAGTTGAAGACAACGGCTCTGTGACCTAAGAAGGTACATATTTTTATTTTATTTTATTTTATAAATAAAGTTTTTTTAAATAAAATACGACTTATACGAATGTGTCTAAATGGCACAAAGGGTAGGGTGCGTGTAGGCAAACAGTTTTCCGATACTTTTGAAATCCACAATGGGTTGAAGCAAGTAGATGCACTATCTTCTCTACTATTTAATTTTGTACTCGAGCATGCCATCAAATATTTAGAGGATGAAGAAGGCCTACAACTTAATGGTATTAATAAGCTGTTAGTTTATGCTGACTATTTAACTCAAGCCCCAAATGGGACTCAATGGCCAATCACGTTTCAATGATTTCTGTTTTACAACCAATCAGATTCGTGTTTCACGAAATATTTATCAGTGTTATAATTACCATATTAAAGATGGCTCCTCCTTTTAATATTCTGAACAGGTCTCACCATTATTTTGCAGTGACTGAGCCTGTGAGAAATACGGCTACCAGATTGTATATATACTGCATGAATGTCAACACATGCCGCATGCGGGAGTTAATATAAAATTTGAAAAACATTTGTAGCAATTGATTATACCACCAAAAAAAAAAAAAAGAAACCACTGTTTGCGCTTTCTTAAATGTATTTTTTCCCAGGTAACAATCCAGAAAAAACATAATTGTCATATTTACATCATACGACATCAGAAATGAATTAATGTACAGTTTGATGTGTTTCATTTTTTCTCCACTAGAGAGCATTCTTACAATATTGCGTTCCTTTGGCAATAAATAGTATGATCTGGTTGCAGTGATAAACAAAAGAAGCAGATGAAGCGTACCTATCGCTTCTCATTTGTTTTCAAACATCGCCGTTTACATTAAATATATAAATATTTTAAAATAACTATAGTTAAATAATGATTTGTGAGTAAACAGCTTAATTTTATTCGTTAAATAGTACTAACAAATGCCACTCTTGATTTCCAAATTCTCTAGATAAATTGGAAATCACTCGTGGCATTACTTATGATGATGTAGTACTACTGGCCGATAGCGAGGGGATACTAAAGGCCAACACGCACACACTACTGAGTAACGCTAAGAAATTGGAACTGGAAGTAAATATAAATAAAACTAAATATATGGTCATACATAAAAATACATTAGCCTATATAATGGAAATGGACAGCTAATGACAAATGAGGGAAATTTTGAGGAAGTGGCTGAATTCAAATATCTAGGGACAATAATCACAAATAGGAATGAGATGCACAAGGAAATTAAACATAGGCTCAATTCTGGAAATGCATGTTATTGTGCATTACAGAGACTCTTGACTTGCCAACTCCTTTCAAAAAAGTTAAACTGAAAAAATATATAAAACTATTATTCTACCAGTTATATTAGCCTATATGGGTGCGAAACATGGATTCTTACTTTAAGGGAGGAAAGGAGTTTACGAGTATTTGAGAATAAAGTTCTTAGGAACATTTTTGGACCAAAGAGAGATGAACAGACAGGTGAATGGAGAAGACTGAATAACAGTGAATTACATGGTCTTTATAGGAAGCCCCATATAATGAGAACAGTTAAGTCTCGTAGACTGCGATGGGCAGGACATGTGGCACGAATGGGGAATGCAAGACGTGCATAGAAGCTTCTTGTAGGAAAACCAGCGTGAAAACGCCCAGTTGGTAGACCAAGAATGAGGTGGGAGAATAACATTAACTATGATTTGAGGGAAGTAGATTATACAGGGGATGATTGAAGACATTGGCTCAAGATAGGGATATATGGAGAGCTTATAGCGGCCTTCGATAGTGCCAGTGAGTTAGTTAGTTAGTTAAAGACGACTGTCTTTCTATCTATAAATCTTGGAGTTACTTTCTTTTAACTAAATTCTCCCAATTCTTAATTAATGTACCGTAATGTTACAGTTTATTTTTCTTATCATATGTTCTTTTCCTTAATGTTCATTTCATTTTTTGACAAATTATGGCATTACATATCAACATGATATCAACTACTTCAATATTTATCAAAGATACGTTGTTTTTATTGCAAAGTTAATCTCTAATATTGTCGAAAGGTTAACTACGGTGCTATCACATTGTATTCTCGTGTTCAGGTAAGTAAAATTATCCTTCATAATCAGGTACAGTATTTTAGTTTCACTGTACAGTTTACATTTATTATTCAAAACCATAAGAGCCTAATGTAAACTTTCATTTTTTTTGAGATCCTAATAGTTTGTGACTACTACTTCTAGGCCTACTTATAAAGAAATATTTCGGCTCAACTGCACTTCTACTAGCGCTTGATTTTTCATTTATATTTTTGTAAACTATAGCTCTTCTTCTGTATTCAACAACATTATTTAATATTTTAAACTTTTTGAAACAATTGTTATAACATTATTAGACAATTTTGAAGTATTTATTTAAATATGCAAATCACAATATTATGACACTGTTACACAATGTTGTGATGCTAACTGCTATTTTCTCCACAGAGTATATTACTTAGTCTGTGATTTTTCTATTGCTGTTTTGGGTTATCGCTGGTTGGATCAGCGTTAGGGAGTGATAAGTAAGTGTACACTCATTTTTAATAAACGTTTGGTAATTTTAATACTATACATACATATATATATATATATATATATATATATATATATATATTTAACATAGATTTGGGGATTTGTTGCATATATTGGTCATTTAAATTTCATAGCGACGGATAGTAATCGAGGATGATAATCGATTGTGGGTTATTACTGGCTCTATAAATTCTGACGCATGCGCACTGTTGTTGTATAGGACTTTGAAAATATTTCACGCTAGTTTAAGTGCAGTTTTTCCAATATTTCAAATATTGCCTTGCTTAACGCGTTGTCCTCTGTGAATGTATAAGTTACATATTATTGAATGATGTTAAAAACAATAAGTATTGTTATTTCCGATCTAACACGAAATTAAATTATTTTTCCGCTGAAAGAATTGACATTCCCTCCCAGTAACTAATTCATAAAATTGCATTAGACCTATAAATGTTAGAACAAGGCTAGTTTTTCACGAAAAAAAAACAAGTTGAAGACAGAAGCATGGGTGTTAGCTATAACATAGTTTTTGTGCCTCGAGTCTTATAGGAATAATAGTCACATAATTATATACATTATAAATGTTCCTTTTTCTAATTAACAGCTAAATAATTATGTATATACGTATACATACATTTAATTATACATCGATAAAGCGGTCACTGTTATAAAGTAAAAATATTCATAAGTAATGCCAGGAGAGATTTCCAAATTATCGATAAATTCACAACTCACTTCGTGAGTCGTGAATTTATCTAGAGGATTTGGAAATCAAGAGTGGCATTTGTTAGGACTATTTAACGAATAAAATTAAGTTGTTTACTCACAAATCATTATTTAACTATAGTTATTTTAAAATATTTATATATTTAATGTAAATGGCGATGTTTGAAAACAAATGAGAAGCGTTAGGTACGCTTCATCTGCTTCTTTTGTTTATCACTGCTACCAGATCATACTATTTATTGCCAAAGGAACGCAATATTGTAAGAATGCTCTCTAGTGGAGAAAAAATGAAACACATCATACTGTATATTAATTCATTTCTGATATCGTATGATGTAAATATGACAATTATATTTTTCTGGATTGTTACCTGGGAAAAAATACATTTAAGAAAGTGCAAACAGTGGTTTCTTTTTTTGGTGTTATAATCAATTGCTACAAATGTTTTTATCTTAACTCCCGCACGCGGCATGTGTTGACATTCATGCACTATATATACAATCTGGTATCAGGCTCAGTCACTGCAAAATAATGGCCATACCTGTTCAGAATATTTAAAAAGAGAAGCTTTCTTTAATATGGTAATTATAACACTGATAAATATTTCGTGAAACACAACTCTGATTGGTTGTAAAACAGAAATCATTGAAACGTGATTGGCCATTGAGTCCCATTTGGGGCATGAGTTAAATAGTCTCTTTAATTTGCTTACTTATGATAAGAGCTACTAGATGCCAATGGAGACCGAGTTCCCGCTACATCTCGTAATAATAAGAGAGTGTATATATATATAAATAAAACGATAAGAGAATGCATTGGATCAGAAGGAGAACCAACTTGCAACAATAATGGTAAACTACTAATAGATTTTTGCATATTCAATAATTTAAGAATCACAAACTCCTTCTTTAGACACAAGAAAATACACAAACATACATGGGCAGCAAGGGGATCAAAGTCTATAATAGATTATGTAGGCCTACTAATTAATAATACATTTAAAAAGTCTGTAAATGATACTAGAGTGTATAGAGGAAGTGAAATTGATAGTGACCATTTTCTTGTTAAAAGCAAAATAAAATTATATCACAAACACATCAACACAAGAAAATACAAGCAGACAATACAAAATAAGATACCAAAAAAGTTTAAAATTCACTTATTGGAAGACCAAAGTACACTAATATTATATCACACTAGAATAAGGAATAAACTTAAAACAAGCACTGGCGATATTGAAGAGGACTGGATAAATCTAAAACAAGCAATCATGGAAGCAGCATACGAGAGTCTTGGATATAAGCAAATAAAAAACAAAAAGAGATTACGAACTTGGAATCCTGAATTAAAAGAACATATTGAACAAATGAAAAAAGCCTATAAAGTGTATTTACAAACTAAACAAGAGAAACATTATACAGAATATAAAAAACTCAGAGCTAAGGTTCGAAAATTGTCTAGAAAATATAGAAGGGATGATTGGGATAAATTTGTAATATCCTTAGAACATGATATTACAGGAGCAACAAAGACAGGGATTTAAAGTATTAAAAAAATTACAGATGGAAACAAAAGACAAAATTAATGTTAATCTGATACCAAAACAAGATTGGATTACTTACTACAAAAATCTTTGGTCAGAACCGAACACTCACACTGAAAAAATTACTTTGAATTTGACTTGTGAAAATGAAATAGAAAAACCAGACATAACAATGGACGAACTAGAAGAAGTTTTAAAGAAGGCCAAGAACAGGAAAAGTCCAGGTTTAGATGATTTAAATTTAGAACTTTTTAAGTATGGAGGAACTGCCTTGAAAGAGAAACTATTAGAACTTTTTAACAATATTTGGCATTGTCTTAATATTCCAACGGATTGGGAAACGGGTCTAGTAATTAATATACATAAAAAAGGTCAGAAAAAACAAATGTGATAACTACCGAGGCATTACCTTACTCCCAACTGCATCTAAATTATATGCCAACATAATTAAAAATAAATTATCAGTAAGTAGTGAAACATTTTTGGAAGAAGAACAATGTGGATTTAGAAAAGGGAGGAGCACTATAGATGCAATATTTACCCTACAACAAATTATGGAAAAAAGGAGAGAATTTAATCTCCCACTATACATACTATTTATAGATTATGAAAAGGCATATGATAATGTAAACCGAGATAAACTTTGGCAGATACTGCATGAAGAACATATACACTCACATGTAATACGAGCCATACAAAGCTTATATCAAAATTCTAAAATCAAAATTAAATTACCAGATGGAGAAATAACAGAACACATAAACACAAGCAAAGGTGTTCGACAAGGATGTGGACTATCTCCACTCTTATTTAATATATATATTAACAGAATAGTGCAAGAATGGAAACAAACAGTAAATAGTGGAATTTCAATAACTAGGAATAAAATAATTCAAACAATATTATATGCTGATGATCAAATAATATTATCAGATTCCGAAGATAGCTTACAAATAGCAGCGTATCAATTATTCAAAATTGCCAGCAAATATAATATGAAAATTTCCACATCAAAATCCAAAACAATGGCAATGTGTGGAAAAAACATACAACGGGTGAAAATTGAGATTGATGGAAAAATTATAGAACAAGTGTCAGATTTCTCTTACTTAGGAAGTGTATTTGCAGAGTATAAGAGTGACATTGATTCAAAATTACAAAAATATAATAAAATGAATGGGGTAATACGAAGACATTTTGGTAAACAGATGAGGACAGAGACAAAACTAAGATTACATAACATCACATCAAAAGCTGCTCTAAAATACGGAAGTGAAATTTGGATTTTAAATAAAAGAAACTCTCATAAACTTCAAGTAAGCCAAATGCGCTTCTTACGATCATTGTTAGGAGTTAATAGACTGGATCACCAAAGGAACACTATTATCAGAGGAAAACTTGGAGTAACAAGTTTAAATGAAGATATACAAAAATACCAACAAGAATGGAAAAATCATCTGAGGAGAATGGCAAGAAATAGACTTCCAAAATTGGCATTCCAATATACCCCAACTGGACATAGGGACCAAGGAAGACCAAAACATCGGTGGAAAGATCAAGATCAAGACCATCTTCGCTAGGTTTACCGTACAGGCCACATGGCCTAAAACGAATTTGTTCATGATGATGATGATGATGATGATGATGATGATGACGATGATGATGATATAAGAAAAATGAATGTTTGTACTCACTGGGGTATCAATCCAGGGGTCCGGGTTCAAGTCCCGTCCGAGCATTTATTTTTCTTATCATGTCATATTAAGCTTGCATTGCTCAATGTCAAAAAAATTAATTATAGCACCGATAAAGCGTCACTGCTATAAGGTAAAACATATTATCCTTAATTTGCTTACTTGTGATAGCAGCTACTAGATGGCCGTGGAGACCGACTTCCCTCTACATCTCGTAATAATAAGAAAAATGAATGTTTGTACTAGACTTGCTCGGTAATGTAATCGACAGCGCAATGGGGTATCAATCCAGAGGTCCGGGTTCAAGTTCCGTCCGAGCATTTATTTTTCTTATCATGTCGTATTAAGCTTGCATTGCTCAATGTCAAAAAAAATTAATTATAACACCGATAAAGCGTCACTGCTATAAGGTGTGTATATATATATATATATATATATCGCCGCTGTGGTCATGAGGTAGCGTGCTGCTTGTCACGCAGCGGGCCCGGGTTCGATACCCGAACAGGCTCCTGGGTGAGGTTTTATTCCGGGTTTTTTTCTCACCGGTAAGACAAATGTCAGGAAGCTTAGGGCCCAAGGGCCCCGAAAATCATCCGGCCATCATCATCATCGACATCATCCTTCACCGGTGTGGAAAGCAACGGGAAGCTACCACACCTGTAATTCCCTAGTAAAACTGGAAAGCATAGCATGAAAATGCTATGATTGCAGTGAAAGAACTGCCCCCGGGAAAAATTACTATGGATGGATATATATATATATCTCAATTCATTCTCGATACGTACATATTATTTTTTTTAATCAGCACGTAAGAGTCTATGGTTTATATTTAATTTCTAAAAGTTGATCTACAATCAAACTCTGTTGCCTTGGGATAACGTCGTTGTCTCGTGCACCGGTCCCGACTAGTTCCCTGGGTGAGATTATTTAGAGGTTTTTTCCTCGCCTTTTTATGACAATCAACACTTTTAAGATTCATATTAAAGCACCGTTGAGGTTTTGTAACAAGATATTATATGCAATATTGGTACCTGTAAGTCAGTCGTCCTAAACTAAATTATTAAACATCAAGTAATTCCAATAAGGAGGCCTTTCAAAAACAATGTTTCATCTTCTGCATTTTAACTGATACTGATGTTGTATAGGATGTACAACGGGTTAATGCCTGCGGGTATGTTCTCATTGATAAGATCTTTATTCTTTGCTTCTCTTGGAATCTCTCTATCTTCATGCATGCTGATCCTGTTGTTATTATATTATTATTTCAATTTCAACACAAGATATTCTGAACATTTGAAAAAAGTGATTAATAACGAAGTAAATCAAGTTTTGTCAAACACTGTACCAATATTAGGTCTAGGCATTGTTACCCAATATCTAATATGCAAAGGAGAATTTACCATACTGTATCTAAATACAAACTAGGCCTAAAATGTGAAAGAGTAATAATAATCCGAAGTATACCGAGTTTATACTCAAAATAATCAGGGAACCATTTGTAATATAATGAAAATATAAACAGCCTGATAATTAGAACAGTATGAGATTTTTATATAAAGTTTAATAAATTACCAACATCAAGAGTTATTAGTCAGTAAAAGCCCGGCATTTCACATGGTTTTTCCACGGGCCGCGTTGCTGAACACAATAGGGAAACGAATTCGAACTGTCTCTTTGTAATACAAAATACACGGCCAAGGTACTGTCAACTAGACATAATCCTCAAACTAGCAAATTACGCTTCCACAGTAAGATACAAAAGACAGGTTTCCCAGTCTTAACGAGCATGGGATGCTCTCCAAAACCAAGATAGAAAGATATTAGCATGACAGGAGACGTCTTTTCGGAGATGTGGTACCCCTTCACTTAGTAAGTTGTTAAAGGAAAAAAATATATAAACTTATTTTTGGCAACCTAAGTATAAAATGTAGAAAGTTTGGACATCCTTTAACAGTGGAAAATGGGCGTAAACCAGCATCTCTGGAAATATGACGTATATAGAAGAGGGGAACCAACCCCAAAACCTGTAACATACGTTAATTTGTAAAGAGGCCCAAAGCATATATGTGGGCGGGGTCAAAAAATACCTAATGAACTAAATAAATTATCCGCGAAGGGTATCGCACAACACTTACTTGTTTGCCCGCAGTCGAATAGGGCGCACCCTATTTTTTGGCCCGCCGTCGAGCAGGGCGCATTTCTCGCAACTCTAAAACATTAATCTCAGTTTATTTAAATTTCGTCAAAGTCAAGATCATCTCCTACATTGTGCTTTGGAACTCGAGAAAGCAGTCGGAGGACCGACTAGTGTATACATCTACGAAAATAAATTACTCCATTGTGTTAACTCCACGGCAGCCTCCAATGATTTACCTAATTATTTGTATCACTTTAATCTTCCTCACGTGAACCTTTCATGAGAATCCAGTTCTTACCGAACCCTTAACGAGTAGTCGGGAGCATCAAACCTTCCAGGTACCCGAGCTAAAAATCCCGTCCCAACACATAGAAACGGGTAATCAGTTCGATAAAATCGATAATTCTACGTCAGTACTATACAGAGAGTAAAACAACAAGATCAGCATACTTGAAGATATCCATCTATCCATAGTAATTCTGCCCGAAGGCAGGTCCTTCACTGCAATCATAGCATTTTCATGCTATGCTTCCAGCTTTACTAGGGAATTGTAGGTGTGGTAGCTTCCCGTTGCTTTCCACACCGGTGAAGGATGATGATGATGGCCATATGATTTCGGGGACCGTTTGTGCCTTAAAGTTTTCCTGACATTTGTCTTGCAGGTGAGGAAGAACCCGGATATAAACCTCACCCAGAAAAACTGCTCCGACCGGGGATCGAACCCGGGCCCGCTGCGTGACAAGGCAGCACGCTACCTCGAGACCACAGCAGTGGAACTTGAAGATATAGATATTCTAAAAGAAGCAGAGAATACAGACCTACTCAATGGGAACATACCCGCAGACATAAAACCATTATACAATCTATACAACAATATCAGTATCGGATGAAATATTGCTTTTGAAACGCCTCCATAATGGAATTATTTGATGAAGTTTAATAATTTAGTTGAGGACGACTGACTTACCAGGTACCAATTTTATGTTTAATATCATTGAGACAAATATCAGAAAGGGCCAAAGCCAAAAGGTCCACGATCACCATCCGGTCTTCACTCATCATTAATTATTATTCATATCATTTTAATTCAGTACGACTTGTTGCCTCGGATATGACCACGGTATAGAGTTGACCAATCATCAGAGGAGGTCCTCCATGTTCTTCAGTGTTCAAAAAAATAAGTTGTGATCCAGAGTTTCAAATTCTATCTCTACAAGTCTTGTATCTGCTAGGACCGTGTTACGTGGAAGACGTAAAAGTGCCTGTAACCGAGAGAATTTTACTATGTCTTGACTTCATAAAGACATATGATTCAATTAATAGCGATAATTCTATAAGTACAAAAATGAAAGACGTGCATGTAAGCTTCTTGTAGGAAAACCAGAGAGAAAACGCCCAGTATGTAGACCAAGAATGAGGTGGGAGAATAACTTTAACTATTATTTGAGTGAAGTACATATTACAGGGAATGATTGGAAAACAATAGCTCAGGATAGGGATGTATGGAGAGCTTTTGTCCGCGCGACCATGAACCTATGGGTTCAATAGTGCCTATGAGTTAGTTATAGTATACCGCTAGAATTCAGAATTCTTAAAATTTAATTAGATTTATCCGAATGGGTTGAAACAAGGAAACGCACAGTCGCTTCTGATATTAAATTTTGCGTTAGAGCATCAAATCCCTTATTTAGAGGCTAAAGAGAGCTGCAGGCTTATGTTGACTATCTAACTCATGCCCCAAATGGGAGTCAATGACCAATCACATTTCAATGATTTTTATTTAACCAATCATAGTCGTGTTTCGCCTAAAATTTACCAACTAAAGTTTATCATAGTAAAGAAAGCACCTCCTTTTTAACATTTTGAATAGGTCATGACATTATTTGCAGTGACTGACACCCTAAGAAATATGGTTACCAGATTGTATATATAGTGCATGAATGTCAACACATATCGCATACGAGAGATAATATAAAAACATTTGTAACAATTGATTATACCACAAAAAAAAAGAAACCGCTGTTTGCATTTTCTAAAACAAATTATTTTCGAGGAAATGACGCAGAAAAATGTAATTGGCGTATTTACATCATAGGACATCAGAAATTAATTAATACCTATAACGTTGGTTATAAATTTCTCCACTAGGGTGCATTCTTACAACATTGCGATCTTTTGCCAATAAATAATATTTTGATTGATTTGGTTGCAGAGATCGAACAAAAGAAGCAAATGAAGCGTACCAATCGTTTCTCATTTGTTTTCAAACATTGCCGTTTACTCTAAATATATAAATATTTTAAAATAACTATAGTTAAATAATGATTTGTGAGTATACAGCTTAATTTTATTCGTTAAATAGTCCTAACAAATGCCACTCTTGATTTCCAAATTCTCTAGATAAATTCACTCCTCACTTCGTGAGTTGTGAATTTATCGATAATTTGGAAATCACTCATGGCATTACTTATGATAATGTAATATTATTAGTCAATCGTGAGGAAATACTGAATTAATCCAACACGCATAATCTATTAAACAACACTAAAAAGCTGGTTTTGAAAGTAAATATCAATGAAACTAGATATGTATATGGTCATGCATTTAATATAATATATTAAACGGGAATGACTACATTTAAACTTATTTTGAAGGAATACATGAATTCCTCTGAATTATGCAACTGATAACTATTTTTTTCCACATTTTAAGGAGTGTATTATATTTGTAACATAATACATATTTCAGTATTATGCTGTAAAACAGCATTTCATAATGATTTATGTCCGTTAACCAGCTTATAGTGGTGCGATTTTCTTTTCAGATATATAATAAGAGCATATTTCTCCAGGATGAAATATTTAATTTTCTACTGTGTTACAACGTTGATTTGTATGCCGTTTCTTGAATGTAACGAATTGAATGGCCAAATCCCACATCACAGGAGCAAACGTAAGTCTATTGGATAAAACCCTTTATCTTCATATGTTAATAACATGACATGTGTCCAGTATAGAAAAGTGTGGAAAGAACTCGTTGCGAATGTCAAAGTATTGTACAATTGAAGCTGTAGTGCCTTATTAAGAAGAAGGAGAATAACCTAAATAATGATTATTGTCCTCTAAAATGAAAATATTGGAGTCTATTTCATGGTAGTTTATTGTTACAATGATACTTGAGCGCCCATTGAAGATTAACCTCTTTTGGAAGTGCTCAACTGGACTATTTTCTTTCAGTGTTAACTGAACATGTCGACATCGAATAGAGAGGTAATACATGAAAAATGTCAACCTTTTACTATTATTGAATTTAACTCAATGAACTCGTGCATAAAGAAATTTCATATAAAATACAACAACAGAGTACACATCGTTCTCTCTTCTGTTTATGTTATTTCTTCATTAGCACTCTGTGTCCATATATTTTGTCCTATTTGTGAAAATATTTTAATATATTTCCACGATAGAGGTTCTTCTACAAATCTACATGGTAGCATTTGTTTTATAATCTATAATACATCGTCTAGGGGTTTACCTTTTGTTAATGTTTTATAACTACTCATTGAAGTTTTTTTTCTTTTCCTTCTACTTATTGTGTTATTTCATCTTTCTGTTTTATTGCTAAATAAAAATCACATTTTCATCACTAATTACTCTGTTTTGACTTGTCAGCACAAGTTATATCTTGATTGTAATCAACATTAAAACACTCTTCTTGATATACGGACTTTGTTAGATTTATTACACCGGAATGAGGTAACCTTTTGGATATTCTCCATATCCAAAAACAAAAATGTTCCTCAATTTCCTAACTTTGTTCCTAATAAATGTGCTTTGTAATAAACAACTTTGCAACTAAAATTTTAAATGTTGGACTGTTCGTGTGCATTATTTCACAATTCGTACGGAGAATATTGGAAGATTTTATCGGTAAACGATTTTTACATTCCATGCTGTTATTGTTATAGATCCTCAAATCTCCTTATCTAAGTCTGAATCTTCAAGCATTTTTTTTTTCATTTCTCTTAAGTAGCGATTCAGTACGGTAATTGGCTGAGGTGAATAGGATATTATCAACTGGTGTTTATTCATTTATAAAATAATTTATACCTTTCCTCTAATTAATTTATCATCTGTACACAAGATATTTGGTCTTCTCTAATTAGTTTTTATGTAATTAAAAATTGTTATACTTTGCTTGCAATTGTACTTTTGCGATTAAAAAAATAAATATGTATTATTATTATTATTATTATTATTATTATTATCATTACTAGTAGTAGTAATAGTATTCCTTTGGAATTAGAAGTTCCAATTTTATTGCCATTTAATTTCAAGAAAAGTTAGGGTTATATTTTGCTTCAAAATTATTGTATAATTTTCTTTTTTGATTTTAACTTTTATGTAAACCATTATAGACAATACATAAGAGCGATAGGAATAACCGATTGTTTAATATATATTTACTATATTTTATTGTCGTATGCGACTTTTGATTTCATAATTATGAATTTCAAATTTGTCTCAAATTTGGGAAGTTTTAGATTAATAATTTTTCCTCTTGCTATTTTATTTTGAAATAATACAATTGTACAAACTTTTCTTGTATTTGGATTGATTCCGATAATGTACTACTGCTCTTTAAAATAGCTGTTCTACATTCTTACATGTAAATTTATATAAAGTAATTTGAACAAATAAGTTATTAAAATATTTATTTAATTTTGGTGATTCGTTCCAGGAGACTTGCCTGACATCACTATAGACACAATAAGAGATATAATTAAAAATGGTATACCTGCTCTTAATATTGCAACACTTGATCCATTAACACTACCTGACAAGTATGACCTTGAACTTCCACCTGCGTCAGGTTTCATGACGTAAGTATTCAGGATTTCACATTTGAACCAATTGCAAATGCGATTTTAGAATGTTATTGGAAAATTGCTTTTGGAAGACTTTTTCAATATTATATTAAAACTAAATACACACTTTGTTCAATTGTGTACGGTAGAGTGGTTTAATTAGCATAAAATCGATGTTACAATAATTAATAAAATGCAATTTATATAATTAATAGTGTAACCTTATATTGACTCACAAATCTGAGCAATGAATGTTAGAATCGATTTTTTAATAGATTTAGATGGTATACATATATTGAATTGATTAAGATGCAAATTGTCGAAATACTTTTAATTTTGACAAAAGATTGTTCAAGATCGTCACAAGCATTTTCAAACTACTTCGAATTTTAGTTTACGGCACCCGTACATGATACATTGATCATCTCTTCATACATTGTAAACTGACTTATTTTACAACTGTATTAAAACTTTTCCTCCTGCTGCTACTGCTGCTTCCTGTTGCAACAAGTGTAGAGGTCTCTTGGCCTAACAGCCTGCTGCTGGCCTCACATCCACACGTGTTAACCACAAAGGTATAAATCAGTCAACTAGTTTGTTTCCAGATAACAATTGCGTTTTAAACCACAGAAATAAAAAGTTTACATAAGTCTAAATTAGTATGTAATATGAGACCTGTTTATGTTTTTCAAAATTACGAATTTATATATAATTGTACTCATATAATTGTAGGTGTCCGAAAATTTTAGTTATAGAATTATACAGATATTATACAAATATGTACTGAGTATTTTGGCAATCAACGGTCAGAAATGCATGCATATATTATTTTATTTTAAACAACTTACACCTCATGGAAACATCAACAACTTTGAGCTCGGAACAAGTATTCCAAGTGGCGACTATCGGTCTCAATACTTATATGCAACGGAGTATAACGTGTTAGTGGAATCTTGTAAAGATCACTGGTGTCTGTTGTTGTAGCCAAGCAGTTAGGATACTAGCAATAAGCTTCTCATTGATGTTTTACTGGTTTTTTAAACCTGAAAACAGAGCGGGGATTTAAGCTCATGTACAACATTGTTTTGCAATTCAGCAGAACCAAACGTCAACGCAACAAGCAATTATTTGCCATGAAAACAGAAACAGTTCACAAAACGTTCTTCATACATGATCTCGTATGTCCTAAAATTATGCATCTCTGACCGTTATTTCCCTATCTCGACCGTTTCAGTTTTCAATCCTCTACCATCTGTATAAACTGCACCCTACAGGTTTGTGACACCTATATATGAAGCATTATTTATATAAAAATCAAAACAATCCTGTATCTACCATATCAAGTCCAACACATACAATTACAGTAGTAACAATCTTGTGAATACAGCTTATATGTTTGTTATTTTTAGGCCTATTTAAGATTTAAAATTCCTACTAGGCGGTGTAATAGTATTACCTGGGTTACGGAAATGTATGACAATTAATTTTATGTAAAATTGTAGACTTTCACGACAGGTATTTTGATTAATGTATTTTATGTCTTTCGGGCTAAATGGCCGCGGTCTGGTTTTATTAACACTCGACGTTTCGTCTACTACTGCGGTAGACATTCTCAGGAGATTCTGCGTGTTCTTTGACTTCTTAACTCTTCAAATGTCGGCTGCAGACTGGCTGTGTGTTGGAAATCGTGTCCTTATTTATAGTTGAGTATTGCAAAGTAACAGACCATGTAGAAAACCTCGCCACACAATACTCAACTATAAATAAGGACACGATTTCCAACACACAGCCTGTCTGCAGCCGACATTTGAAGAGTTAAGAGGTCAAAGAACACGCAGAATCTCCTGAGGATGTCTACCGCAGTAGTAGACGAAACGTCGAGTGTTAATAAAACCAGACCATGGCCATTTAACCCGAAAGACATAAAATAAATTAATTTTATATTGTATTACGTTTAAATTAATTTGGAAATCCAACTATTACTTTATCATAGCAACATGGAGGGAACGGGAATGCAAAAATCCTATCCATACACTCACATAATGCTGTCTCTATCCTTTGTGTGTTTGTAAACAAATGTTGCCCTACATACTCAAGTGAACGCGTAGAGAGTGTTGTTTCATAGCATTGACGTACTTTCTTCAGTTTTTTACACAACGGAGACGATATTGCAGTTAAGTTCAGACTTAAAGAGAACTATTGTCAGCCTTGCTTTAAGAGGTAAATCACTCAGTAAAATAGGCAATATAGTGGGAAAATCACATGCAGCTGTACAGTACATAGTTAACAAGTTCAAGTATGAAGACACCATAGATAATTTTCAGCGTAAAGGTAGAGAAAAAAATAATAAACGAAGGAGAAGAGCGTTTTATTCTCAGAAATGTTAGAGCACATCTTCGGAATAGTGCCCGGACAGCAAATGAGCAATCAGACTGTTTGTCGTGTACTGTGGTCGTGTAATTATCATAAGTAATGCCACGAGTGATTTCCAAATTATCGATAAATTCACGACTCACGAAGTGAGGAGTGAATTTATCTAGAGAATTTGGAAATCAAGAGTGGCATTTGTTAGGACTATTTAACGAATAAAATTAAGCTATTTACTCACAAATCATTATTTAAATATAGTTACTTTAAAATATTTATTTACTTAATGTAAACGGCGATGTTTGAAAACAAATGAGAAACGTTATGTTTCGTTTCTCCATCCACTGCAACAAGATCATATAATGTTTGTTATATATTAACATCTGGCGTGGGAAACTTGAAATATCATCGCAATATTATAAGAATGCATCCTAGTGGAGAAAAAATTAAACACGTCAAACTGTATATTTAACCAAAATTATAGGTTAATTTATTTTTTAGTAAACAACTCGGTAAAATCATTATTTAAAAACACAATTATTGAACACACAATTATCAAAAAGAACTCGGTAATATCATTATTTAAAAACACAATTGTCAAATTTGTATTTCGTCTATATCTTCATTTGAAGCACAGCCAAATCTTGTTTCTGCCATTTTGAACATTCAAATATGGCGGCTTTGCTGTTTCCTCAGTCACTGCAAAATAATGGTCAGACCTGTTCAGAATATTAAAAAGGAGGAGCCTTCTTTAATATGGTAATCATAACATTGATAAATATTTCGTGAAACACGACTCTGATTGGTTGTAAAACAGAAATCATTGAAATGTGATTGGTCACTGATTCCCATTTGGGGCATGAGTTAAATAGTCATAGCCGTATACCGCGAAAAAGGCCATATGTAAGTGAAATAAATTGTGCTGCAAGACTACTCTTTTCAAAAGAGCACGTAAACAAATCACAGGAGTTTTGGGATTGTATTATTTGAACCAGTCCCGCGCCGTAGCCGAGCGGTTAAGGTAGGAAGCCTTGGCGCAGACCTACGGGACTTGCGCTGGTTCGAGTCTCCATGGGGGAAGAAATTTTCTCATGGTTTTTCGGCCAGTATGGGACCGGTGCCCACCCAGCATCGTGAGGCAATTGGGTAGCTACAATAAGTAGCGGCTCCAGGTTGAGGAACCAGCTATAACGGCTGGGGGACTCGACGTGCTAACCACATGTCACCCCTACACTGGCTGTTGATCATCTACCTCTGTGATTGACACATGTGGATGTGAAGGGCCAGCAGCCGGCTGGTAAAAGGGCAACCGCTGAAAAGTGGAAAGACCCTCAATCGGATTATTTGAACCGATGAAAGTAAAGTAAAAATCTTTTGATCAGATGGTATGATAAGGGTTTGGAGGAAACCCAATACTGCTATTGATGAGGTGAATTCTTTTCCGACTGTGAAACACGGAGAAGGTTCAGTTATGATCTAGGTCTGTATGTCTTCCAGCGGGGTTGGAAACCGGCATTTCATTGAAGGAATAATGGATAAGTGCTATTACAACAGGATATTGAAGGAAAATGTAAAACGAAGTGCCATGAAAATGGGACTGGTGCAGAATTACATATTGCAACAACACAATGACAGTAAACATATTGCAGACATTAACAAGCTTTGGTTGATCTGGAACGTTCCGAAGCAGCTGAGAACACTTCCTCAGTCAGCAGATTTAAATCCAATAGAGAATATTTGGACCGAGTTGAAGAAAAATGTTTGTTAATGGAACTTGAGACTATAAAAAATAGTTAATTCAATGCAACGACGATGCCAAGCAGTGATTAAAAGTAAGGGGTCTCTACTAGGTATTAAAAGAATACATTGTTCTATGTTTTTGTATTATGTATTGAGTGTATAAACAGAAATGTTGCAAACAAGTGAATGTCTAATTTTGTTGGTTCTAATTTTAATTAGCTATATTTTGAATAAAAAAAACTTGCAAAAGATAATTTGTTTTATTAAGTATATGTGTGTTAGGCTGTTATGATACTCTGAAATGATAATCAGAAATAAATCACATTTCGGAAGATAGAACATTTACTTTGTATCACAAAATCTCAGCTGTATAAAAAAGTTACTAACTGTATAACAGATTACTGCCGTTGAATCGCTGAATTTCATTTTACTTACTTATTTGTCTGTTTGTTTGTTTGTTTGATGGATTGATTGATTATTACTGTAGAGTCTAATGATGAAGTCCGAATGCAGCTGAAATAAAAATTGCATTCGAGTGTGAACATGCTGAAAATTATTCAACAGAAAACCGCAATTCTTTATAAATGGAGGAACAGTTATTGTGAATTTGATAACTGGACTGTATTTATTCACATTCAACTACATAAAAATATCATCAAAATGGTAAATAAGGACTACAATTTGTAGAATCTACTCTTTTCATAATGTTGAAACTATCTATAAAACACGAGGCCAGCAATGTTTACTAAACTTTATTGAAGGGTATGAAGTCTTACACAAACTGTAATGGATCCCTTTTGACTAGAATAATTAATAATTTTCATCAGCCAATTTTAAAATTACATGTATTAATTCATTCCCGCCAATTTATTGATGACCTAATATTTGCCCATCATGAAGCAGATTGCAGACGCTAAATACGTCAGCATTGGGTGAATGGCATGAATTGAATCCAAAAACCGTGGTAACACTGTCTGTCGCATCATAAACTGCTGTTATCGTACAATTCATTACACACAAGGAGAGAAAAATCATAGGTAAAACATTATACATTGAGTCCACCGCTGTGGTCTCGCGGTAGCGTGCTGCCTTGTCACGCAGCGGGCCCGGGTTCGATCCCCGGTCGGGACAGTTCTTCTGGGTGAGGTTTTTATCGGGGGTTTTCCTCACCTGTAAGACTAATGTCAGGAAACTTTAAGGGCCAAACGGTCCCCGAAATCATCGCAATCATCATAATCCATCTTAGATTAAACTTAGGATTAGGGACTCTCCTGGCGCACCACTATCATCATCCATCATATCATTGGGCCAACGTAACCTCGCCTTCAAGGCGCCCCAACCTCGGAAGTGGGTTACAAGTACACCATGCCAGGAGAGAATGCCAGGAGAGAATGCCAGGAGAGAACGCCAGGAGAGAACACCAGGAATGTCGAAAGACAAGCTGGGGCATTTGCAAAAAAAAAAAAAAAAAAAAAAAAAAAAACATTATGCATTGACAATGCACAACTCAATAAACAAGATATTGTTTAAATTAAAATAACTATTTGCATCTGGTTTGGAATTATGAAGAGAAACGACAGAGGACCGTTCAATCAAATAATTCTACAATGAGGCTAGTACCCACATCAGGGTTTGAAATTATATATTTGATTTTTACGAAAAAAAGTATTTTTCCTTATATTGAACATTTTTTAACGTTCCAATTTTCTCTTGCCACTTACAAACATTACTGGGCTATTCAGGAATTAGGAGGAGTAAAATGTTTCACAGAGTGGATTCTTTTTTTTATAATGCCGAGTGTTACAGTTTCTCACCGATAAACTTCTAAGGACACAGATCATTCAGCGAGGTTAATTTTTTGTTAGGAATATGTGCTCCTAAATACGTGAGCTATGAGTTCTGCTCATTAGTCAAATTGCTCGTCCGAAAGATTCGGATATTAATACAATAATTGTACATGAAATACAATTCATCAAAGACATGTTCTGATAGATTACGATGTGTGTTCAAAGAGACTGCCCTTTGCTCATTAAATACTTAATACTTTCGCAGCAAAGACAACCCAACTCAGTAGAATATGACATTTCTGTCTGATATAGTAAAACCCATTATTGATTTGGGCAATTATCTGTGTTCAAGTGGTAACAGGAATTTCATATATCATACGCTCGGTAGTGGTGATTGCACATCAATACTGAATATTAGTTTTTTTATCATTTATTAGAGCAGCTTATACATTATATATATTTTCTTGACCGTGCAAAGGTAGCATAATCATTAGTCTTTTAATTGAAGGCTGGAATGAAAGTGATGTCTGCTGCGGCTAGCGGTACATTATCCAGAAGAATTCCAGCTACGTTACTGTGGTGTGGAAGTCTTTTGTTAGGACAACTTCTCTTCCACATCTCCTAGCTTGACCATAATACATTATCGTGTTAGAGCAGCAAACTCGAATTCTATGTGTAGTTATACACTCATAATTGACCGAAATGCTGGTAACTGCGCAGAATAAAATTTACCTTGTTGTTAAGTAGGTAGTGCTGAAATTCATAATGCTTGAGTTTGGGAGTATTATATATTCCTTAATACAAATTTAATCTATTTTGTATTATAGCCATTTTCCATGTTATTTGATGTGTCGTTTGGGAGTTCTGTGGATTTATATTAGATACTTAAATTGCATGGGATAATCTATGAATTACTTATTGATGTAAGAACTGCAAACATTATAGATAAGGGTGCTGAAAGAAATCACCTTGATCAACCTAAAGATTAAACATAGCTTATCCAATGTTTTTACGTGCCATTCGTTTTTTTTTTAATTGCATAAAGAGGGAATGTAACTTATTTGTATGATGCTTAAGTACACACATTGTATATGTAACAGCTGAACGAAGCACAAGGACACACAAAAAATGGATTTCCTGTGAGACCTATCTTTCTTCCAGTTTGTCTCAGAACGTGAATAATAAACATGATAGTTTTATAATAAATATTTATTTTGTTACTTTCACAGGGTAAATGAACTTCATTTGGAGAATATAACTCTTACTGGTTTGGAAAGCTTTGTTTCAAACAACAAATTTAACTATTCTCTTATTATTTATCCAATGTCAGCTACCATGGAATTTGACCTATCATTTTTTTTAAATGTAAAAGCTGATTATTTAATAATACGAATTCTCTTCGGTGATTTAATTCCTCTCTACGGCGGTGGCGCATTTGAGTAAGTATTACGTTTTAAAATACTAGTTATTATATCTTCTTACATCAGGACATTTCCAGTGTTTATATTTAAAATGTTATTTATAATAAATATAAAAGATAACTAACTCACTGACACTACTGAACCCGAAGTTTCATTATCGCGTAGATATAAGCTCTCCGTACATCCCTATCCTGATCGGATCGGTTTTCTAATTATCTCCTGTATAATATACTTCCCTCAAATCATTATTAATATTATTCTTTCGCCTCATTTTTCGCCTACCGATTGGGCGCTTTCCCTCTGATTTTCCTATTAGTTTTCTTGCACCACTTTCGTTTCCCATTCGTACCACGTGCCCTGCCCATCCAAGTCTACGAAACTTAACTGTTCTTATTACATCTTATTTTCTACGTATAAAGATCATGTTGCTCCCTGTTATGAAGTCTTCTCCAATTGCCTGTCTGTTCATCTCTCTTTGTTTCTTCAGAATTTCATTCTCAAATAATCATTTTTTTTCTCCTCCCTTAAAAGTTACAGTTTATGTTTTGTATCCATATAATATAACCAGGAGAATAACGGTTTTATATATTTTTATTTCAATGTTTCTTGGAGATGGGTTTGAACGAAAAGAGTCCCTTGTAATGAGTAACAGCATTAATGTCTAGAAGTGCTTATATGTTTAATTTCTTTCTGCACCTCTTTCTTGTTTGTAATTATTGTTCATAGGTATTTGAATTCAGCCAGTTCTTCAAAATTTCGTTAATTTGTTATTAACTGTCCTTTGCATTAAATATTGCATTTCTATGTGTGAACATATATTTACCGGTAGTTTTATTGATGTTTACTCACATTTCCAATTTCAATACCGTGTGTATGTTTTTTCCTCGCTGTCGCCTAACATACTATGTCATTAGCATATACAGACAACTTATTAAGACCATTGAGTTGTAGGTGTTCTTCATCCTCTAAAGATTTGATGGCATGTTCTAGTGAAAAATTAAATAGTAGAGGAGATAGTGATTATCCTTGCTTTAACGCATTGTGAGTATATATGTAATATATAGGGAAGTTCGGATAATGTGGACCCTTCTATTTGAGTGGACCCTGTTAATATCTTCTTGAAATTCGTGCTGGCCTTAAAACAGAAAATATTTTAACTTCTTCCCATCTTCAACTTTGACTGGTTCAAGAACGCAGTTTTCTTTTATTATTCTTTGTGCGAAGAAGAGGTTTAATTTGTGATATTTATGAGAATGACCACTTTAAAAGTTTTTCAAGCTAAAAATCAATTCTTAATTTCTGCTACTGAATATTACAAATATTGAAGAAACTTCCAAATATATTATATTATGTAGATGCTGTATTAATATACTGATGGGTTTGGTTTCATAGTATATGACATGGCGGGGCGTATAAAATAATTAAACATAACAAAAAAAAAATCGGTTAATGTTGACCCTCCACGAGGACCTGGGTCCACTTTACACGAATACGTTTATTTTATCATTGAGTATGCTTATCTTTAAGACCAATTCACCACTTAATTAATTTTATTTGATATCCTTGTATTTTACTAAAACCCGAAGATCGTGCCTTTTTCTCTGCAGTTGAACTGATGTGTGAATGTTATACTCAACAATAATTTTTCAAAAAATTAAATAAATATCAACGCTTTTTAATTATGATCAATCATAAATATTTTCAGATTAATCTGTGTCTGTTTGTATAAATTAAAAGAGTAAATGAACTTAAAAGTATACTAAAATTTAAGGTGGACTCTGGGGTCCACTTTATCCGCACCTGGAGATTGAAGTGGACCTTTCTTGTGATGTAAAAAAAATTATAAATTATGAAGATGTTTCCATATTTGAATAAAATAACAATGCTATTTCATAACTACAATACTAATGATAATTACTGTAATTAAAATTCAAATCAATTAATGGAAAACAAATTCAAAACAGGGGTCAAAATTACTCGAAGTTCCTCTATGTATACTAGGGTGTTTCAAGCAAGTATCGTGATCCGGATATAATAATTTGCATCTGAAATATTTATTATCGCGCACCAAACACATCACGGGTAGATTTAAAGGGTTAGTGTTACGGGTAATGATGAGTTGCAAACTGTGCACAAGTTCCTACTTGACGAGGAGAAGTGTGTAGTGGCTCGGTTATATAATTATCTTCTTCTTCTAATTCTTACTTTCATGGGTTAAGCCGAATTGTCGTTCCGGCCTCATTCCGTCTCTACCTTGATAGTCCAGGATCTCGTCTTCCTCTTGGTTTATATGACAGATTTATTTTCATTATTCTCCTATTATCCATTTTTTTCAAATATGACTTCGATTTATGTCTATATTCTTTTATTTTTCCATTCGTTACAAATATATTATCTAATTTATTTCTAATTACTTGATTTTTAATTTTATTTAAGTTTGAATATCCGAATAATGATATTAAAATCTCATTTCTGACGTCTGAGTATTGCTATAATCCTTTTACTTATTGTCCAACACTTGCAGCCATAACTTTATAGAACTTCATCTTAGTGTATATTCTTGTCGTTTTTAGTGTTATTTTAATTGTTCCACACATCATTTGATATCTATTTAAATTTGGCCATTTGTTATATCTAGATCCAAATCATAATTACGTCGCAACCCAAGCAATTGGACTTGTTGCGGACACTTTATCATCTAATACAATTTTTGCGCTTGCTGGGTATTTACCCTGGAATGTCGTAATCTTAGTTTTGGAAGTAGAAATTTGCAAATTATATTAATTTACGAACTGATGTAATATGTAAATCGATTTTTAAAGTCTATACTCCGAATCCTGTATAATTACAGTGCCATTTGCATATGTTAGAATTTTCACTTCAGTTCCTCCAATGCTTCTTTCTATCTATTTGTAAGTAGATATAGTCAGATATTTGTCAAAACGAGTGGGCGATAATACCTAACCTTGTCTTATACCTTGATCTATTATTATATTTTTCACCCTATAAATAAGAGAATGAAGTTTAAAGCAAGTGTCATTATTCTTTTTATTCAATTTATTAAGTGAGTTGGGTATCCACACAGTCATTATTCCCCATCATTTTTCCCTGTCAATTTCATCAAAAGCCTTTTCCAAATCTATAAATGTCATATAGGTTGATAGGCTACATTCTCTTCTTTTCTCAATCCATCTTCATTGCGTGTGGCTGATGAAAAAGAGCCCATTGTATACTTATGCTGTAAGTTGCAATGGGGCT